>JABXWE010018585.1:0-36293 GCA_014611495.1 Limonius californicus | reverse complement strand
CCTCAAGTAATCAAGTTGGCAAAATATGCAAAGAACAAAATGAAATGTAATGATTCTATCAAACAAGGATGTATTGAAACAAGAGCTTTTAAGAATTAACCTGAACTACACCGATATTATTCGTAGAAAATAGAAAATCAAGACCTTAACAAACTAAATATTATATACTTGGTGTTGCGGTCCACAGAAATAGCGGAGTAGTATGCATGTTAAAAGAAGATAAATAAAATAGGATATAAAGCAAAACTGGTAAGCGAAAGGATATTAACAATAAATATAAAGGACGAATAGCAGAATGAGGAATGTAAGTGATTGGTGGCGTACGGCCCAAAAGAAGATGCAAAAAAGAAAAAAGATGAGTTTCTTTATCGCACTACAGATAGAAAACTTGTTACGGCCAAACAAGCTTTTTCGTCGGACCGCAGCAGAAAAGATGGAAGCGCCTTCGACATAGGTCAGCGAAGTAGGGGCGGTTCACAAAAAATGCATAATGGAAGGGAAATCAACGTAGTTATGTATATGGTAAGTCGAAATTAATATAACCAGGACATTAAGGTGCTCTATTTCTTATTTACCAACGATGTACTGGTAAACAGGGGAAAACAATCACTGGTATGGTACAGTAAGTTTACCTTATTTTTCTTCAGGTAGGGAGCAGAGAGAGAGACACAATTTGGAGTGTTCCTAGGTCCTTGAGAAGCAGAAAAAATCGCAGGCGCGTCCCTGAAGGCTGGATCATGATTGGAACGCCACGGCACTTTCAAGACCTTCGCGAAACAGGAAACGAGAGAGTCACGGGGTTGATGGCTATAAACCGACACAAGTCGAGAGAACAATTTCACTAAATTGTCTTTAATAAAGCTATCTGCTAACATTTTAATCCGACTAAATGTCGTAGAATATTCTGCTCCTAGGCAAGAAAAGCGATATGGTAACTTAATTTAGCAGAAAGGCTGCCAAAAAAAACTCCTGCTTAAAACCACGTGCGTTCCCTTTCAGAGGTTTAGGCTGATTCACTTCCGCCCGGCTGCGAAAACTCTCACCAAACGTAATCATTCTACTATAGAACAAAATCTTCCACGTGGAACTTTCGGGGAGCGTAGGGTTTTCAGGGCCATTCTGCAGAAAAGGATTCTAAGAACTCTTTGATCAGAGGTAGATGACCTCCCATAAAATAGCATTTGGAAATAATAGACTAGTAATCAACTATGTGCGGCAATTAAAATTAGACTTTAATTCATATGAAGTGGCAAAACTAAACGAACGTTACAAACTGTAACCGTAAGGTAATTATAATGGGAGATTTGAACGGACGAGTGGGAATGGGATAGCTAGTGCCGTTATTATTAACATAGGCAATTCCAATTCACTTAATTTCAGTTTCATTCGTTTCAAAGAATAAAGAGAAGGTAGTAAAAGAACAGTAGCAAACAATATAATAAAAGCGTATAAACTTGAAGATCCTCAAATTAAAGAAAACTTTCACAAAGGGTTGGAGTAACCAAACATAAGACACATAGATAAAAAATATAAATAAAAGAGATAAGTGTGGTGTATGGATGTTAGCAGGAACCTTCCGAGAAAGACTACCTGACCAGGGTTGGGTCAAAAGGGGCTGTAAGTAAACACGACAGTTGCATTTGGGCCTTGCGCTCAGCTTAACGTATTTAATAAATTCATGTACAAACACCACCTCATTTTGTTTCATTGTAAAACACAACAATAAGAAAGACTGTAAAAGAGCAATAGTTACAGCTGTAGACTAAATCTGTAGGGATGCTGTAAATGAGTGTTTTGCATACCAAGCAAAAACTATTAAATAGAATTTACTTACTGTCATGTAATATTCTATAGGTAAAAAAAATAAGGTATGGCCTATGTATGTTACATATTTTTCCCGGTAAAAGGCAGAACTGCTTGCACGACATCTTGAAAAAGTATCGCAACCGCCCGCATTCTGATCAACAAGATTATGGCATTGAAGACTTTCTACAAACTCCCTTGCAACTGTCTCTACCAGTCGTTGCAATCAGTCCTGGTCAGATAAGGAAGGAAATCACCTACCTGCACAATAAACAACTGGGATACGACTTATTACCGGCTGAGGTGTTAAAGGAACTACCCAGAAAAGAAATAACATTTCTCACTGTGATATTCAATTCAGTCTTATGATTAGTAAGTATACTCTGTATACTGGTCCCAGCTACTGACTCGTACAAATAATTCATATTCCTAAGCCACATAAACTCCCTAATAAATTAACGTCCTATCGCTCCATCAGTCTGTTACCTACAACCTCCAAACTCCTGGAAAAGCTTGTGTATACACGTATGAAGGAAAATAACAAAGTACCTGGTTGCCATCACATAGTTTGGCTTTAGGGAACAATCCTATTCAACAATGCTACCGGATAGTTGACATCGTACGAACGGCTTTAGAAGAAAAAAAGTATTGTACTGCAGCATTTCTCGACGCCTGACATAGAGGTCTCCCGGACTTTTCCCGGTGTTCCATCATTGAAACGTGTGGATTTTACGCCATCTGCTCGAGAATGCGTAAACTATTTGTATGCCAAATAGTACTTATGACATAAGTGAGCCGGCCTCGGTGGTCTAGTGTTTAGTGCATTTGCCTTTAGGTCCGAGGGATGCGGGATCGAACCTGGCTGAGGTCGGCGAGATTTTTCTAGTGGAGAAAAATCTGAAAATGTGCCTTCTGTCGGCTAAGAAGTAAAGCCGTAGGTCCCGTGCCACTACGATGTGTGACACGTTAGAAATCACTACTGGAGTTGGAATTACCCCAGATAGGCAAAATTCTTAGTCAGGGTGTACAATGGGCCAAATGATGATTGATAGTTATTTAGATTTTTGACCACAACAGTTATTGGACATAATCGAAAGCGAACACTTCTGGGAAAACATGGAACAATTAGGTTTGTTTATAACTCCATCCGAGGACGATGATGGCAGCGAAGAAGACAGCGGCGATGAATATGGAGATATAAACATCAATGACCTTAGTGCACGCCAGCTTGAAGCTGAAACTGTAGCTACAGTGTAATCTAAAACAAATTATATAGTTTATGTTGGTGATAAAACGGATAAAGAAGAGAACATTCCACTTTCTGGATTCTAACAAAGGATAAAATTAATTTAACAAGCAAACTTGCAGCATAGATTTGTGCCTTTTGTATCTCCTAACCAAGATCAAGTTATACCGTCTGACTTGATTGTTTATTGAGAATTATTTTTGGATGATTAATTTTATGGATTTCTCAGGGACATGTTTATCACATACGTCAGATCTAGAGGGAATCGTCATTTTGATATGAAAATCAATGACCTCCGATGTTATATTGTGACTTTGTTCATGTCAGGTTATATAAAAATACCTGGATGGGGAATGATGTGGGACTGTGACACAAAAACTTATAATTCTACTGCTGCTAATCCAATGCGTAATCGCTTTGGACAAATAAAAAGGTACACCCATTGTACTGATATTGATAATATTGTGCCAAATGACAATTCTGCAAAGGTTCGGCCTTTATTCAGTTTACTAAACGTGTGCTATATAAAATACGTCGGCATGGTAGAGAACCTTAGCACGGACGAGAGTATGGTGCATATTATCCATTACGAATACAAAATGTGGTGTCTATGTGAACCATTAGGATGCCTCATGCAACTTGGACCCTAGCAACGAAAGCCAGTAAATAGACAAAACACATATTTAGGGGTTAGCGGTTCTGTGGTAAAGCATGTATCGACAAAGGTTCCTAGAAACACTTTGTTCAAAATTTACGTAGATCTATTCTTCTCGTCGCTAAAACTTATACATCGCTTACACGATTCAGGATATGAATAAACAGGTACGATATTGGTCATTAGACTCGACAACTGTACAGCAACAAATGTGAAAATTAAGGATTAAAGAGAATGTTTTTTGTACAGACACAAATCCCGACGTCAAAGTTACCGTATGGAATGATAACAGAGTTGTCCTTGCTGTCAGTTCCTGCAATCCAGTAGAACCCATTGAACAATGAAATGGATAGACATCTTCTAAAAAAATGTACCAGTAACTCAACTATATGTTATATTCTGGTCTAGGATATTCGGGCGCGGCCGTTAGGGTGCCGCCGTTACGGCGCTGGACACAAGGGCGCGAAGGCACCAGGGCGCGGGCCGTTAGGGCGCAGAGACACTAGAGTGCCAGGACATTAAGGCGCGAACCATTAGGGCGCGAGATTCGGTGTTATAACTTTGTTACACACCTGTATTTTAAGTTTAAATTTTAAGATAATAATATTAATTTAACGGTTGTAGAAATTCTAGGAAAAATCAGTCATAATTTTCTGTATTGCATACAAATCTGTCCGCTAATGTTTCATTTTTAAAACCGCAGGAAACCCAAATCATACCTATCAATAAAATTGTTTTAAAAACAAGAAGGAAAGAAAAGGAAGGTCGGTTCTTTTGGGTGATTTTACTAATCCTTCCATTTGAATTTTGTAACTGATACTGGATGATGTATGTCTAGTTGCATATTCAAAAAAATCCAAGGGCCGGTTGAGAAATTTTTCGTCACTCCTTACAAGCATTAATGACTATCTTTTAGTCTGACAAATATAACACAGTTGTCGCGCCCTAGTGTATCTAGCCCTAATGGTCCGTGCCCTACCATCCACACTCTCTAACGGTCCGCGCCCTAATGTCCTCGCGCCCCAACGGCGCGGCGACGCCCAAACGGCCGCACCCTGACGGCCGCGCCCGAATGTCCGGCTTCAGTTATATTCATGTGTAACAAGTGTATGGGAGGTGTAGACAGAATGGATAAGAACTTTGACAGGTATAGAATTTCCACTAAATCCGAAAACATGGTGATGGGCAAAAAATGGAGTATTTGCAGTTAAAAAATATACAGTTCAAGTTTATTTGAAAAAAATATTGTACTGCCGTTGTGGGAGGACGGCCAAAATCATCAAAAGAAATTTCAAGCAGAGTCCCAAAGCTATTAGGTATGATATAATGAAACACTGGATGTTTCCGGCAAGTAAACAAAACTCTATAAAAACAATCGCAACAGAATGTTAAGAAAAGTGTGGCTGTCGTAAATTTACATAAAGTCTGATTTAAAACTTTTCACATTCGCTAAACAATATGTATTACTGTATAAATATCTTGTGTTTCGACGTTACTAAGAATATATTATTTACTTGCAAATTATAGTTATTCAATTTCAACCATATTTTAACTTCGGTGTTTGGAGCTTGTCAAAAAACCCGTCAAAAGAATTCCAAACTTTCAATTATTTACGAATTCATTATTTTATACCCTAACTCAGTGGTTCCCAACCTGGGGTACGCGAACTCCTGGGGGTTCGCAATGGGTCGCTAGGGGGTTCGTGGAAAGAAAATGTGTAATGGCGGATATGTACCACGAATAACTTGAAACTAAACAAAAAGCACCCACACGAGTAAAAATTTTGAAAAGCAGTTCATAAAATACACAAATTACTCAGGTCAAATGTCGCAACAGGGTATATGCAGAGTTTTATTAGCGTACCGTAGCAGAGTAGCTCGTGGACGAGTAAATCTGAGCCTCCAGATAAGTTCAATCACGATCTTCAGAGTATCAGAGAAGATAGAATCTGTGATGAAAAAGATTGAGTTTTGGAGGTCTTGTATTCTTCAGGGCCAGACAGAAGTATTCGAGACTTTGCATGACTTTTTGAAAGACAATGAGTTGCAAGTCCCTAGTGACGTTAAACTGGAAATATCTGAACACTTGAAGGGATTAAAATCATCATTCGCAAGATACTTTCCAAAGCTTGATGAAGGTATTCGCTGGATTCAAAATCCCTTTTCTGAGTTGGATGTTGTACAAAAAGAAAGTCGGATTGAAATTTCTACTGACAGCACATTGAAATCAGCTTTCAAGAAAAAACCTGTCATTAACTTTTAGTTGAACCTCAACGGCGAATATGAAGGTCTGTCTAACCTGGCAATGAAGGGTTTGTTGTTTTTTCCATCTACTGTATTGGTGGAAAGAGCTTTTTCATCCTACGCTTTCATCAAAAACAAATACAGAAACAAATTGGATACTGCTCCAGATATGAGACTATACTTGGCTTCTTTCGAGCCCAACTTCAAAAAACTGTCTGCAGCAAAGCAAGGACAGGGCTCCATTAATGTGCAAGTAAAAGAAGTGACGAAAATTTAGTTTACAAAAATCAACTTTTTATACAAATAACAAAACTAATGGACAAGTTGAATGTAAAACATTTTTAGTTAAAAAGTATTTTCTGTTAAGATATTAGTGTTAAAATGTAATCACAAAATATAGTATTCATACTATTTTAATTTGTGTTTAGTTACCCAAAATTTGATTTTTTATTATTGCCTCTAGACTAGAATCTAATCCAGGGGTACAATTTATGAAAATAATTTGGTAAGGGGTACGCAATTGGAAAAAGGTTGAGAGAACCGCTGCCCTAACTGAATAAAATATGAAAAAACACTCGATAATATAAATGAAAAAAAATTCGGACACAAACGGGTTAATATTAAAGTCACGTTGATGTTACACCCAGACACATCCAATAAAGCAACTACTTAGATATGAATGAATGTGAACGAACGAACATAGCAATCATGTTACAATATAGTTTAATTTACAGCCATTGAATTAAATTAATGAAGCCTATAATTGGTTCACATACCATTTTAATAGAATATACACATTAGAATAACAGAATTTAGTTATTGACATTAACTATAGTTTACTAAAGTCGCAGATTCATAAACAGCAAATCAATAAGAAGAAAATAAATATTTATTTTAATTATTGCAATAGGTAGGTACATTTGCATAGACTAACAACACTTTTAGCTGCTTAAAGAACAACATCAAAGTTATTCTTAATTCTTTTGGAACTCATCCTTATTAGTAATGTAATTATGTAATATGTAATAATTAATAACAATATTATATAAGTAAGCTTCAATAATAACATATACAGTAAGAAACAACATATAACAATATTTCTACATAGTATCATATGGCAAGTTATTTATATCTATATATTTTCTTAATAATCAATCTATCACTCTCACTTTGGTAAAGTTTTACAGCAGTCCTACATTTTCTTTCTTGTCGATGATAGCAAAATTCACTAATTTATTCTTCTGCGTTTTCGCCTGCCTCTGTTTTCTGCGCCTATACAAGAAGTATATTAATATCAGCAATAATGCCAATGTAACGACACCCACAGATATTCCTATTTTCATCAAAGTAGACTTCATCTTTAATTCGGAATAACGGGCTTTACAATCGTTGTACAGTGCCATGTCTTCTTGCGAGATGTTGTATGGGCATTCTGAAATCATAAGAAGTTGTTAACTAATTGCTCACAGAAAGGGGCCAAGCAGACCGAATTTTGTTAACATGAACGTATGACGCAGCTTATTGACGAATAACAATTTATAAGAGTATTTATTATCTATAAAATATGCTGGAAATTAAACATTATCGATTATTTCCCTAGGGCCTAGAAGCAACGATAGTTTGAGAATGAGTTTCACTACTCTTCTTTCTAATAGCGCGTTCTGCCTCACGAAGTACTTGTTTGTTTCTTTTATCCGTTCGTTTAGTTAATTTTGTTCGTTGTGGTACCGTAACATTTTTTAAATTTGGCGTTTATTTGTGTTACCAATAAATTTCGGTAAAATCAACGATCGATCAACAAGGGCAGCCCAAATTATTGCTTTGGTTGAAGATGGATGAAGTAAGCGTTATGTTGCGGCAACTTTGGGAACCAGCCGTTTCAATGTTAAACGACAATGGCAACGGTATCAGGAGACGGGTTTAACTGGAAAAAGACCAGGATTGTGATGGGGAAGGGCCACATCAGAATGGGATGATGGTTTTCCTATTTCATCCGTATTAAGGCATACTATTGCGGTTAGGGTAAAAAGTTGTCGTTTGGAAGACCGTGGTACCAACATCAGCGAGTGGACGGTAAGAAGGAGACTTCAAGAAAAGACGTACAAGCCTTCCACAGGTCCTAAACTTCTCAGAAATCATTGAATAGGCAGGCTTAATTTTCCTCGTAAACACAACAATTGAATGGTGGAGCAATGGCATCCTGTAGTATTTACGGATGAGTCAAGATTTTGTTTATACAGTGCTGATGGTCGAGATCGAGTATGTCGAAAACTAGGGAAACCCTAGGCACAGTGCAATTTCTCTCATCGCTGCAGTGTTGAGGAAAGGTCTTTGATGGTTTGGGCGGTATTTTATAAGAAGCTCTTACGGAGTTAGTCTTCGTTGACTCAGGTTCATTAACAGCAGCTCGATATATGGTAGATATCCTGCAAGAATATGTGGTCCCGTATGTCGCTTTTAAATGCGGTTTTGTCATTCTACATAATGCAGTCTTCTTCTTCTTACTTTAGGTCAAAGAGGTGTGTTTACTGATACAAATTATTCTTGAGACGTTGATGTCCAGCAATCTCGCCACCTTTTCAGCGGTCTACTTGGTGGTCTGGTTCCATGTGGCTTTAAGTTGCTGACAGCTTTTGCTAATTTATGGTGGTCCATTCGTTGTACATGATCGTTCCACATTCGTCTTCTTTGTCTGGTCCATCTAACTATATCCTCTGTGTTGCATCTACATCCTATCTAATCATTTCTTATTCTATCTATCCTCGTTTTCCCAGTAATGTTCCGAAGTATTTTCATTTCATTGGTGCGCAACAGATTTTTTATTTTACTTGTGTCGGCTCTTGTTTCTGCTGCGTATGTCATAATTGGTCTAATGCATGTTTTACAAATATATACGAACTTTACTTTCAATGTTTATGTCTTTGTTGGTCCATATGACATCTCGCACCTGAAATCGAAGCCGCTTTATTAGTCTGTTTGAAGACTTCCTGGTGAATGTCTGTGTAGCTGGATAATTCGACTCCTAGTTATGAAAATTTCATAACCTGTTCAATAGGTGTGTTGTCTATAACCAATTTGCATCTTAGTGGCTCTCTTGATACAATGGCACATTTTGGTTTTTCGAGTGATATGCTCATGTTGTATTTTTCTGCACCTATTTTATATTTATTTAACAGGCGTTGAAGATCATTTTCTGTTTTTGCCATTATTACTGCATCGCCGACGTAGCATATTATTTTCAGCTCTTGATTACCAATCCTGTATCATTGGTTTTCTTTTTTACTTCCTAAATTATCTTGTCAATAATTAAATTAAATGGTAGAGGGCTAAGGCTGTCCCCTTATCTTATGCCTGCATTTGTAGGGATTTCTTGAGCTCGCCGTTTGTCCTTATTCTTGTTTTATTGTTGGTGTTTAAGTCTTGTATAACTTTGATTATTTTATTTGGTACTTGGTTTTGTTTTAGTATAGTAATAATGTATTTTAGTTGTACTTCGTCAAACCCTTTGGTCATGGCAATAAAACAGAAATAAGCAAAATTTCAGTGCTTTTTCCTTACATAATGCAATAAGAGTTGTAACTGACTACGTTCATGTAGTGGAACTAACCGTCATGGAAAGGCCTTCCTTTAGTCCGGACTTGAATTCGATAGAGCACGTCTGGGGTGAGCTTGGGATACGCTTTACAAGCCAAATACTCTTACCTAATAACTTGGAAGAGCTCAGAACAGCACTTACAGAGGAATGGAACAACATCCCGCAAGAAACCAATCAGAAGATAATTACAAGAATGAATGCAAGAATGCAAGCAGTTATACGAGCAAGAGGAGACAACACTTCCTATTACATCTCCAAGAAGACATTTTTAGTACAATATAGTTTCCAACATATATATTAACTTGGATATGAAAACATATGCATATTTTTAAGCGGCCCGCTTTTTGTTTGCTCGCCAGTGTATTTCCAGTATCAAGTAATTTTGGACAAGAGTACAGATTTATTCTAAGATTTGCCTATAGGACAAAATAATGATGGAGCAATCTTGTCAAACATGGGACGTATAACTTCAAAAACAAACAGACATCTCTATTTGTTTTAAGACCAACCAAATGCAAAAGCTATTCTCGAGATAATAGAAACATTATTATACATTGTTCCCAGAAAACCACTTAGATGAATTAAAAATCCATAAGCGCACTTTAAAATTAATGTATTCGCTATAACAATAAAGAGCGTAAATATAACGCAGTTCTTCAAATTTCGAATTGGTATGGAGGAAAACCAAGTTGCATTGTTATAAGCAAGACGGAGAACCTTGTCTAACTGCAAAAGATATCAGCAAAGCTAAAATTTAACATTTTTGATTGGCATCGTAATGCATCCCAAGTTACGAAGGGAGTTCTAATATTACCTCAAAACTAACAGACTGTAGACCCATGATACAACAAAATTTCTGTAGACCATTAGTAGCAGAGAAATTTACAAATGAAGTGAACGTATTCTGTAGTGTCTGGGTGTCAGATTGTTCCGTGAAACAGAATGTGTAAGAAGAAGTAAGTATGTACTATAGAAATATAGTAGGAGTTTGGGGAATAATGAAAAATTAACCAAAAACTAATTCTTGACTTATCACAACACATGGAACTACATGGGTTCTAGGTCATTTGCTCGCCACCGATGTAAATATAATATAAATGCAAGGAAAGCAAGATTTTGAGAATTACCAACAATATAACTGATAATATTTTTTAAGAATAAATTGCTTATCGAGCAACTGTCCAGCGAGCAATCGGTGTAGCGAGCAAAGAGACAGGCGAGCAAACAGCAGTCGAGCAAACGGTGGCGAGCAATCGGTGTGGCGAGCAAAAGTGGCGAGCAATCGGTGGCGAGCAATCAAGCCAGCAAGCAATAAAAATATGGATCTTTATTCTTATCGACTGGCAGTAGTTCAAGAGTTATTCCCAGCTAACCCTCCAGAACGTTTAGAGTTCTGAGAATGATTCTTAAACGTTCTGCATAATGATAACGCTTTCATAGTGCTTCTATTTCTTTGGTTGCTACAACAGTGACGTGATATTGGCGACCAATCTATTATACTGCTCTCTAGATCGAGCTATGGTAAACAGTTCTTATACCCCTAGTCAGCTCCAGTTTCGCAAGTTGCGCAATTATGACATTGTACTTCGTCCCACTAGGTGTGTTTCCTCTATTATTTCCATCATATAACACGTAGTAGTCGGTACTTTTCTTTTTTCACAACATGGCCGAAATATTCTGCTTTTCTTCTTTTTATTATGGAAAATATCTCGCGGTCTTTCATGGTACATAAATTTTTGGAATACCGCAAATGAGTTTATTGAAACACCCTTATATCTTGAAAAGTTGGGTATCTGGACAACAATCAGTGCAAAGAGAATAAGTTAGCCTGTATTTGGTGTATTTGGCATCAAGAGTTTATTAGCATAATTTGTACATAAGCACTACCTCCGAAAATATTAGAAGAGTACGAGTCAAAAGGAAGAAGCAATCCAAGGAAAGAATGGAAAGACCGATAAATGTAAAGGCGGAACACATCCAATTTGGTTTACACCCTGAAGAAGAAGATGACGGTAATGAATTCGTTGAAGTCCCAGCGACTCATAGTGGGATAAAATGAATAAATATAATAAAACCAATGTCGATTCCCACAAACACTTTTAATAAAGAATTATACAAAATTCGTAACAACGTTAACGTTTTCGGGCTGACTACAACCCATCTTCAGACTAAAAGTAAAACAGAACCTTTCAAAAGAGTCATATTATGAAAAAAGTAAAACAGCTTACCTAAAACAGTATTGCATAAAGTAACAACTTTTCAGAATTGAATTACAGACAATAAAATATAAAACGAAGCAGCTGCGAAAACTTAACCCAACATCCTAGTCCAACCGCGAACGCCAGTGGATCCAAAATTAAAATAAAAATAAAAACTTATAATCGTCAGAAAGACAAGTTAAAGTAAAGTTTTAAACTTACATTTGAGGAAACCCCACATCAAGGGTGACATTAAAACAGATTTTTAAATTTACGTTACACAAACTCGTCAACCATGATGAGGCTAGATCAGAAATTGTTTAAAAAACAGATTGTAAAGTTAAAAAGCTACGACATCTATGTGTAGAAATTTGAAACAAAGCAACAAAATACTATAGTTACCCACAAGGTAAGGAAGTTAGCTATTAAGTACAAGGTGAACATAATAAACTTCAAATTCAAGAAATTCAAAATCAGAACAAACTATTGAAAATATAAGGGAAATTATTAAAGATAATATCATTCAAAACATACTCGGGTTGATCTTTGAATTTTAACCGCTTTAGAGATCTCCATATACTTTCTAACAAGTTCATTCTCAAATCTTATCGCAAAAATGTAAAATTTGAATATCCAGGTTCATATTCGTATGATAATTTTTAGAAATACTATGAGCTACGAGACAAAATTAATATTGGGGTCTATGTTAGTTAAATTGTTTTTAATCATATTTTTGTGTTCCTTCGCCCTCACGTTAATGGATCTGGCTGTTTGACCAATATAAAGAGACGGACAACCTATTGCAATTGATTTTATGTATTCTAGATTTCGAAAATGGATCAATGTGGTGCCTGGTTTGAACTAACAGATTTTTAATACTACAAGGAACTGAAAAAGAAATTTTTAATTGAAAATGTTTAAAAATATTGTTCAATTTTTAAGAAACAGGGTCAAGAAAAGGTAAAGAGTAGTATTTACTTTGAGGGTCTGTGGTGGTGGGTTTTCTGTATATCTTAAATTTTACTTTGTTATTATATTGTGAAACAAGGATATCTAGGAAGGGATAACAATTATTATTTTCAATTTCTACTGTGAATTGGATGTTATGATGTAAATCATTCAAAATTTTTAAACATTCGTTTTATTATATTTATGATGGTAATGATTGCGTCATCGGGAAGAAACGATTGTTGTGAACTGTAAGATGACGAACTCCAGCAAGATGGTGCAACGGTTCATAGCAATGTCAAACTCAGACAATGCTAGAATATTTCTAGGGAATATAAAAATTCGTTTCACTTCAAAATTTTGCTATTTAATACCGTGCGACTTATTTTTATGGCCGCAACTTAAGAGTTCTACATTTGCTGTTGTAATCAATAATTTAAATGAACTCGAACGACACATTAGCCATAAGATCGCGGAACTACACAAACAAATCTATCGAGTATGGTCAAAGCTAGAATTGTTAAACTTTTTGTAGTAGGTGGTAGGCATATTTAGATGCTCATTTAATATATCTATGTTTTAAAATTAGTTTATTATAATTAATAAATGATTTAAAGCTAAATGCGTTAAAGTAAATGACGAATCAAAGAGAAGTCTCAAAGAAACCTTAATGCTTGTGAACAAGAAAATTATTTGTGTATGGAGAAGAAAGAAAAAAATCACGGCTTGCTTGATCAAAGATTATTTTTAAGACTCGTCACTTTGTAAGGCTTCTAGAAATAACAACTGTACTGAAGGAAAAGTCAACGATTGCGACGGCATATTTAATAAGTGCAATGCTCGAAGTGATCCAGACTTAACCAGTAAACAGAATGACTATATTGTCTATTTTCTGTAATTTATTACATCAAATTCAGCAACCAATACAAATACACAAATCACAAAAAATTCAGCCAATCAGCATGCTATTGGAACGTTATTGATGGCGGGAATTTCTTAAACGGACAGAAAAACCAACAGCTACATCCAACAAAGAAACAAAAAAATATATATATTACCGCGAAAATTTATGGGCCAGTTGCTTGCCATATCCCAGAGACAACAAAGGCCAACAGTATAAACAAATCTTGTCATGGAGGACATACGTCTATCCCAGAACAAGAGGATGCCCCCAAATGAGATGGGTTGATAACACTAAAACAATAACAGGCCTGAACTGGATAGGAACAGTAAACAACAGGCAAGTATGGAAAGCAGATCTCAAAAACGCCACATCCAAAAAAAGGATATGAAGCTA
This sequence comes from Limonius californicus, assembly GCA_014611495.1. Taxonomy (NCBI): domain Eukaryota; kingdom Metazoa; phylum Arthropoda; class Insecta; order Coleoptera; family Elateridae; genus Limonius; species Limonius californicus. The sequence goes on along the minus strand of JABXWE010018585.1, from coordinate 22,308 downwards.
ATGAAGAAGATGAGCATATGAGACGGATTAACGACAATAAATTAACAGACCGGAACTGGATAGGAAAAGCAAACAATAGGCAAATATTTAAGGCAAATCTCGAAGAGGCATACACCTAAAAATGGATATGAAACTAATGAAGAATATTATTCGTCAAATAAAACGTATACAAATTTAGAGCAATACTGCGATGGATATAGTTCCGAACCCTTCTAAAGTAACCAACATAATTTATATTGTTCCTAGTTAATAATGCAAATGCAATATCGACACTAGCGCAACGGAAAAATCGTAGAGGAAGAAGGAAAACCTTCATACAAATATGAACAGAAATGTTAACAAAATTTTGGAGTTTCCCTTGAAAACCTTTTCCCGGTGGTTTATCCAAGACAAACTTATTATCTGTATGCCCCTCTACCCCATAATACCCAATATATCACGCACTCCATGCATTTCAGTGGGGAATTCTGAAAGGAAAAGGTTAGAGAAATCCAAGTCCCAATACAGTTAATGATTGAAACTCAAGGAGTAAGTAATTCAGCAATATTTACGTGCACAACATTATGTAATCATTGCTGTGGTTGTGTAGTTTATGGGTTTATTATATTATATTTACATACTCACCATTTTCGGCAAACTCGCACTGAATGATTCTAAATTTAACTTCCCTTTCACGTAACCATCGTTGAATATTCCAGCAGTCGCAGGGGTTATTGAAAGAGGTAGTGAAATTATTATTTACAAGAGTCTGTAAATTGCAAAGCCCAGCAAAATCGTTCGGTTCCATATTTTCCAAATTGTTTCCTGAAATATTGTAGAACCCCAAGTGCGGCATGACGCCTAGGTTTGGAAGGATTTCCAGATCGTTGAAGCCTATATCGATTGCTTCCAAAGGGCTGGTAATAGGCGCAGCTTCATCGATTGCTTCGACGATGTTGATATTTTGATTCTGACTTAAATATAACCTCTTAAGGGATGGAAGATGAAAAATAACAGGCGGTAGTTGCGACATTCCATTCAGGGATAAATCGAGGCTGTACAGTTTATCCATATCTTGGAAGGTTGAGTTCTCCAAATGTGTTAGTAAATTGTCTGATAAGTACAGCATTTTTAAATTCGTGTATTTTTGTAAGTCTCCCCTTGTGATTTTCCGCAGCCTGTTGTAGGATAAGTCAATAATCTAGAAAAAACAAAGTATTAAGAATGCTAAACTACTATTTACAAAGTAGTCTAGTCGTTTAAACGTATAATTACGTAGGTTAGTACAAATAATTACTGGGAGTATAAGGAAAGGAAAATTAGCGATTTCCAGGCAGTACTAGACGTGCTTTCCTCTTTTCCAAGGCTTATCTAACTGGTACCACCATAGCATGAGGTAAATGTTTAATGCAATTTCTTGTGATTTTATCCTTGGAAAGTAAAATTTTTAGTAAGTCCAAATCAAGTAATCCAAAGCAGTCAAATAATAAGATCGTAGAGATACGCGACGAGTTTATTTTTGGTCATTATAAAAATCCAGAATAATCGTCAAGTAAATTTAAGGATTCTTGCAATTCTTCATCGTATAATTGGCCGTAAGTGTGAATATATTTTTGAGTACAAATACATAGTGCTTGAAGTTAAGGTTCTTAGAATTAGATAAGGCTTTATCAAAAAAGGAAGTGTTAATGTTGTTTAAAAGACAGAGTTGCCTCATTTGTGTAAAGTTCACTCGACTAGTCTCCACATGAAAGTAATTTAATAATATACAGCGAGTTCACGATGAAACGAATAAATTCAATAAAATAAAGGCAATTTGTTGAAAAACGCCTGGACAAGTCAATTTAGATATGTGAGTTGGCAGTTTTGGCCCACAAGTTAACTCAATATCACTTGCGGTTTTCCAGGAAGTGACACCAACGTTGTAATTTCAAATGCAACACCTTAACGGATTTCGATAGATAAACAATAAATGTTTTCCGTAAACCGAAATTTGACGTACTTATCATGAAAATGTACATACTTATATTAAAACTATTAAGAGTGCAATATTATCATTCAAAACTACGAAACAAAACCTTACCAGAGGTTTTCTCAAACTTGGACCACCGTCTTCATTCAATCCCATAATATTACCATTAAAAACAATTGATAATGCTTTTCCTAGCCAACCTATGAATATATTTCTGCATTTGTCATAAAATTCAGCCGCCGCCGCCACAAGTACTTTCGGTAATTGTTTCGACGATTCCAATTGACAAAATATAGTCAACATAGTCTCCAAGTAGGCATAGTATCTGTCCAAGAAGTAGTCGCAATGTTTCTTTAGGATTACGCCGTACACGGTAATGCAATTTTGCCACTGTTAGTAATTAAATATTGCATCAACAGTATGATAATTTCAAGAGCAACTTTCAGGGAGTATGCACAAATTTGAATTCCATGAAAGTAGAAGAATAAAATTTAAATACGTCAATTAAAGAATGTTTAATATGTTCTAATATCATGTGGGCATACTACAGTCTCTTTTTCTCTAAGTCTTCAGTCTCTTGACTGGTTTGACTCATATTTCCAATCCCGTCTTCCCTCAGATTTTCTCTTCATTTCTTCACAGTTACGCGCGCCCACGTCATCCATAATTTGTTTAATATATCGATTGCGTGGACGTCCCCTAGTTCTCTTTCAGTCTATCTCCCCTTCTATGACTGATTTCAGAATTCCTTCCCGGCGAAGAATATGTTCAATTAGTTGGTCTGTATCTGTTTCCACATCTTATTCTTTTCTTCAGCCCTTTCCAGTACTTCGTCATTAGTAACTCTATCCGTCCAACTAATTTTCAACATCCTTTTGTAGCACCACCTTCCTTTTTTCTTGTACGTTAATGGTCCACGATTCGTATCCATACAAAGCGACACTCCAAATAAAAGTGTATCTAAATGCCTTTTTACGTGTATACTATATTACCCAAAGGAAAAAAGTAGTCACTTTTCAAAGTGGCGTAAATGTCCTTTCAGATTTGGAATCTTGTTGTAAGTTGGTATATCTGTAGATAAATTGATTATTTGGAAAGTTCATGTTTTTAAATTCTAATTACATTTGTATTCTTCCTATAGCTTATAGCTTATTTATTAGCAGTTAAAGTAATTCAGGAAAATTATGATAACAAACTGTAATGTGTTAAGTTGGTTTCACTTCAGTATTTATTACAAAAATAAATCAAAGTTCAAAGTATTGCCTCCTGTTGGTTGAATTACTGCTTGCAGCGGTTTGGCATGCTTCGAATTAGCCTACAAATTACATCATGTGGGATGCACTGCCATTTTTCTAAGAAAGTTTATTCCAACTGAATAAGGGTTTGTGGAGGGTTTGGACGAGTCCAAACGTCTCTTCCCAGCCTATCCCAAATGGGCTCTATGAGGTTCATATCCCGACTACATGCTATCCAATTCATTGTTTGAATGTCTTGATCTTGCAGACGATGTTGGGGACGTGTGTTCTACCATTATCATGCATGTAGATCAATTTCCGACCATAATTTTGCACGTGTGGACGAACATGTACATGCAGAACTTCATTTATGTATCGTGGTATGCTTAACAAATTTCGAACACTGATAAGCTCAGTACGGGTATCTAATGTGACAGAAGGAACCTAGACTCGTCTGTAAATATTACACGACGCCAGTGCCTTAGTTGCCAGTTTAGGGATTCTCAGCCCAAGTAAAGTCGCATCATACAATGGTGCCTGGTCAGTTTAAGCACTTTAACGGGTATTCGGACCTTCGAGCAACCTCTTGCAGTATGTTACGAACAGTTTGGTGACTAAGTATGCACCGAGTAGTTTGTCGCCTGTCTGCCTGAAGGTCTCGTGCTGTAGATGTACAACTGCGAAGGGCTTGCAAACGAAGAAAACCGTCCTCACCCGCAGCAGTTTTTCTGTTTCCACCATTACCGGAACATCTAGTGAGAAGCTCGATCTTCCTGTAACGTGTCGAGAGCTTCCACACAGTTTCCTCTGCAATTTACGATTATGGAGCCACGCATCGCCCTTCTTGTAGCAATGTTACCGCTTGAACAACCTGAATTGGCGTTAACTGTATGCTCTTTTGTCGTACAACTTCATTCTGGTCACCCATAACCACCACCACACTAGCATAATAATAATGTGCACACTACCTTGTTCTTGGCTACCTAAGATGTCTAAATTATTTGACGTAAGCACAATTGATGATATTTTTGTGTTATGTACAAATTTGTGAAGATAAATGATACGTATTCTGATAGTTGCATTATAATTTTTTCTAAGAACAACTATCATACTATAGAACGAGACTTAAGAATACAGGGTACCTCAAAATCACCGCCCGTGTTTTGAGATTTGATTCAAGAAACTAAAACAAACCGAAAATTAAGAGTAGAAAGATTTACGATTGTTTTTCGTTATCAAGTTTTGTTATCGAGAATAGGCTGCCCCCTACTTCAAAGCATACATTCGCATGATTTATCATGGAAGAGCGAACCCCCTTTACCATATTTACGTTTATTGGCGCCACAGAAGCGTGCCTATGAGCTACGACAGCTTCAGAATTCAGAAGTTCGCAGAAATCTAAGAAAAAGAAATCCAAAGTTTCAGATACGAAGATGTAGGAAGCTATGGTATGGGTTCACTTCTTCCAATCCACCTCTCAGGGAAATTTGCATTTAGGAATTTCTCACTTGTATTCCATAATGTGATGGTGCACCAACATGTTGGAATCAACAATTTTATCAACTGCTAATGGAACTTCATCGAGTAATTGCAGTGCTAAATTTAATTTAAAAATTGAAGATACAAGGTTGAATTAGGTTGTTCAGGTAGAATGTTTGCACCCTTTAATTATAAATAAATTTTATTTAATAACCGTTGTGTTCGTTTACTTTTGCCGCTTCATAGGATAAAAATTCTATTTTAATTCCCGTTCTTATGTTGATTACAATTTTCATTATTTTCAAAAATTATATTTATGGGAGGCCACTTTCGAAACTTAGTCGAACGCCTGACATGTTTATTTAGTCTGTTGACGCCGGCCAAAGAGAATTCTTAGAACCCCTTTTGTCAGCATCATGGCCTTAGAAGTGTTATGTTTTTCGGAAATCGCACGTGTAAGAATTTGTTCTGAAATTATTGCACCGTATTTCGCAATGTTGTGTAATACTTTTGGCCGATGCATTTTCGCGTTGCATTTACTCTTAAGTCGACTTTCCACTTTTGCTCGGCCCGGTCATCTGACACTATCTCGGTGACCGTTGATAAACTAAGGGAACTGAGTGGACGCTAGGCCTTGGGAGTGAACTGACGTGCTTTCTTTTTGATATACCGGGTTGGGAGCAGCTCTTATGCTAATTGAGGTATCATTTCGTTTTTTTTCGTTAGGCAAAAGAATCTTCGACTTGTGTCGGATTAAAAATATTATCAGCGTGTCAGCTTTTTGCAAAGACAATTCTCACTGAACTGTCTCTGCAAAAAGCATCAAACCCGTGGAAGTCCTGTTTTTGGAGCCGTTTCAAGTAATCCTCCCGTACAGCGGCGGAGATCTTGGCATCTGAAGTTCCCGTCTCTGTATTTCTCTCGACGTCGAAAAAGTCCTGGCCCGTAGTGTTCTCTCCTTTCGATCCAGTCTTCAGGGGCATGTCAGCGAATTTTTCCAGCTTCCCGAAAATCTTAGGAACACCCCAGTTGTGCCTCTCTCTGCTCCCTTCCGAAGAACACTAAGGTAGGAGAAATTCTAATTGTGTGTTATTTATATCGAGTTTACTTTTCAAGTTTCAAGTGCTGAACCTTTTTTAAATGCGGCGTAAAGCGACCTTGAGTCGCTAGTTGTCCTTTCCGCCGTAAGCGGTTTCCGTGAACCACCCCTACTCATCTGAGCTAAGCTGTAGGCCTTTTCCATCTATCCTGTTGTGGGTCGACGAAAAATCTCGTTTGGCCCATAACATAACTCAGATCACTCTTTGATCGTCTGCATATTAAGTGAGGGTTTTCATCCCTCCATTCATGCAGGTTACGAATATTTATGATACCCGTCTCAGATAATGTGGATTCATCATTCAATTTCATTACAATGAAATGAGGATCATTGTTTATTACTACTATGCAACAACTATCTGTAAAAATTGATTCGGAGTTTCCTATCCCTTATCAATTCTCTTTAATATTCTATGAATGGTAAAATGAGTTTTACATACAATTGAACTTGGTTCCGCCTCAACAAATTCAAGAACTAGCTCTTCTTGAGCGACGCTTGGTGTAGGTTGACGTCCTGCCTGATTTTTTCGAGGATTAAATCAAGGTAAAATGTTCAAAGACACCAAACTGGGTAAGATGCCTAACGTCGATATTTGTAAGCAGAACCGATAAATGGCGTTGTAGTCCTAGTGACCAACGCTACCATAATTGTTCCTAAAACCAACTATTAATTGAGTTATTGAAAACTGTACAGGTAAGAATGTTTATACAGTATTATGTATTTTTAAGCCACCCTTTTGTAACTTGAAAATTGCAGGGATTTCAGTGATCACCTGCTAGATAATGCATGCATGCTTGTTCCTAGTAATATTAGGTTATAGCAGGCGGGAAATTTAAATTTATTTTTGATTTAGGCACCTTATTCATGCTGTTAGGGACAGATGCCAATTAATAGCTGGGGTGATATAGCACATTTGAGGTGAGATGCGCATACGGCATTCAAATAACTACACTTGATTGAATGCAATCGCATTTTATTAGAAATAACATTATTGTGATCATAAATAGGTACTCTATAATATAGATAACTGTAAGTTACTTATACAGTACATTATCTGATGCAGTAAATCATGCCTCGCAGTTTCTAAGGAATTTGGTATTTCTCTAGCGGCTCTTTTAAGACAGCTCAATTCGGGCAAATACACAAAGGGTGGTTTGAGGCCTACTGCGGCTTGGAATAGACAATTAAAAAAAAATGTACAATACATACAAAGTTTAGAAAAATCAGGGTATGCTTCTACATCTAAGGATATTAGACATCTTGTCTACACTTTTGCAGAGAAGAACAAACTTCAACATCGATTTAATAAAGACAAAGAAGAAGCGGGCTACGATTGGTTTATAGTTTGTATGGAAAGGCATCAAATTTTAAGTATGCGCACCGCTCAAGGTAGGTCAATTGTCAGATTCTTGGTTATGAATCATAAAGACATATTTCAAACTCCTCATAGAGACCGTAATTAAATACAAATTGTTGGCTGAGCTCCAAAAAATCTTTAATATGGATGAGATGGGTTTGCAGCTCAGCAATAAATCGGGCAAAGTAATCGCAACCAAAGGTTCCAAGGACGTGCAGACTCTAATCAGTAACGAAAAAGGAGAAACAATTAGTCTAATTGCTTGCAGCAATGGGGAGGGCAACTTTATGCCTCCATATGTTGTGTTTCGGAGAAAAATGAGAAAAAAGAATTTAAAGACGGTATGTCACCAAGTTCATTTGTATTTATGTCACAGGACTCAGCCCATGTGCAGACTTTCATATTTTTGAAGTGGATTCAGGATCACTTGCTGCCAAGAAAAGAACTTGGACCTGGACGCAACCGTTCGCGATTTTCAGAAAATGAGATATTATTGTGCCTGTCTAGCCACACGACCCACTGGCTACAGTAATTAGATAGATCCTTATTCAAGCCATTAAAATCTTATTGGAACACAGCATGTACCAAATAGATTTGTACTCTTCCGAGGCGTAAGATCACAAGGTATCAGTTTGGGAAACGCTGTCACAAGCATGAGGAATTGCTGTCGCAAGCATGGGGACAGGCTGCAACAAATAGTAATGGTATCTTTGGCTTTGGCGCTTGTGGTATATTTTCACATCACCTGGAACGGTTCCAGATTGTGCTTTTTCAGTTTCTGAATTACAAATTACAGTTAACAATAATAATGCAAAAGACGCTGCCATTGAAAATGGCATCGAAGAACATGACAGGCCATGATCGCTAGAACATCAATCTTTAGTTTCCTTCTAGAAGCTGTCACCCGTTCGTATTTTACCGGGACCAAGTAGGGAGAACCCTTAAAAACAACATGCAGATATTGTAACATCACCCGAAGTTCGTGAGAAGAAACGCCTCAAATTACAAACAAAAGCTTAAAACGGGTAATGCAAAGAAGTCTACAACGAAATACAAGAAAACAACTAGTAAGAAAGTTCGATGAAATTACAGATACTCAAGTGAAAGCACTGATGAAGACGATGTTGATAATGGTATAGCAGATCATAAGTCGGATAATACCGATAGTGATAGTGAGATGATTGTTGTAGTGTTTGCAATAAGAGTTATCGTGATAAAAAGGGCCCAAAATTTGACTGGATATGTTGTATAGATTGTCGTAAATGGTTGCATAAAACCTGCACACCGTATTCGGACAATGAATGAAAACATAAAGGTTTGTAAAAAATAAACAGACTTTGGTATATTGACCGATCTAGGTAAGAGGATCGCGGATATTCATTGCAGTATGACTACCATTAGTTATACTAAGTCGCACTTCATTTATTTGAGTAACTTGAATGTTCTAAAAATAATAGGCATCTTTGACCATGTCCCTTTACCTGTTTAGAGTAATCTTTCTTTTTATGCATGAATGACGAGATATGGTTACAATTCCACAACACCGCAGCCTTAAGGCTTATTGGGTCGTTCATCATGTCGCCTATTCAGTGAAGAGATTTGCCGTTTCTATCAGATTTAGTAATCTCTTCACTACGTTTCCTCTTGTTAGAGTTTCTCGATAGTTTGCTCCTCCTAGGAGTGTATATCTCCATCTGGCAAGGGCTTCACAGTGATATGACAGGCTGTTTCGTCCTCATCATTACAGAGTCTGCAGATAGGTTCTTCCCTCTGGATGCCCATTGTATACATGTATTTTCGAAGGTGGCAGTGACCGGTTATCAGTCCCGTCAATACCCTGACTTGGAGTCTGCTTAATCGCAGGTTCTATGTAGCTATTCGTCAGTCTTTTGAATGGTTTCTTTAGCATTACTTTACTAAGTCTCAATCCGCTCACGAAGTTCCAGTGGTTTTGGTCTGTTTTGTTTGTCATCCAATCAATCAGCTGCGTACTGTGGTTCTGGGAACTCCAAATACTGGTTCAGGGCCAATAAAAGGTGTTTCTGATCCCTTTTTCGCAAATGTGTCAGCATTTTCATTGCCTTGTATACGCGTGTGTCCCTGCACCCTCGCTAGGGTTATCCTGTTATGGTTTGCCAGATCAATTAGGTTTTGTAGACAATCCCATACTAATCTTGAGTTAATCCAGTGACTAGCTAGGGCTTTTATAGCAGACTGGCTATCTGTTAGGACGATAATATCATTTCCTTTGTAATTTCTTTTAATGTTCTCTTCTAGACATATGTCTAGAGCCTGAGTTTCTGCTTGGAATGCTGTGGTATTTTTCCCCCGAGATGCATAAGCATTAAATTGGGGAGATTCGCCATATATCCCTGTACTAGTGCCGTTGTCCCTTTTAGATCCATCTGTATAGCAGATTACCTTGTTAGTCTTGTGTCCAGTAATCTTTGTTCTACACGTCTTATAGCTTTTGCCGACGATTTGGAAACCTTTCCGCTTTTGCCCTTCCCGCAACAGTGACATTGTCATTACACGCACCAAATACATTCAAACATATCGATGTAATCTCGATTACAATAGTATCGTTCCATTTTAAACATAAAGAGTAGAAGGAAATGAAGATAATGATCAATATGACAGAACGATTCATAAATTTTTAACATCGCCGTAGCCACCTAATTGTAATATGTTACAGAACTAGGACTGCCAGTGAGATAAAACTTATTATTTACTTTTTTATCAATAACTCGATAATGAAGGGCAAACAGAAAAGTTTCCACTCTTAATTTCCGATTTGTTTTAGTCGCCTGAATCAAATCCCAGTCCCAAAAGGTTGGGTGTCAATTTTGAGATACCCTGTATAGGATGATCGTTAAAACCGGTTTAAACGGGAAGTTATCTATTTCGTTTTGTTTGCCTTAAATACTAGCTTTTTAAAACGGAATGACTTTCCCTAAAACATACTTTTCCTATAGCTAGTAATAACAACACAATTGAAATGTGAATTTATAAACAACCTTTGATGTTACAAGTATAATACCTACTATTCTGAATATTAGTAAACTATAATAATTTCTATGTAAGTATGTAGATGCGAACTATCATAATCCTAGGTTAAGTACTGTAGTGCGCGTGCACTACATTTACATCGGATCGCCTTGCTTTGGGTTGTATATATGTTTTTGTTCTTGTTTACTAAGTTACCGTTTTTACATCAATACACAAACACGTTTCCCAAAAGCTCGTTTTAATTTTAATATTATAGTATCTAGTATCAAACCAGATCTCTAAATTTGGTGACCCCAGATCTGTCTAGTACTGAAAGAAAAACATGGTTAAATGCAAAGTAATTTAGCTTGAATCATGTACTCGTTGATTATACATGCTTGACCGCTAAAGGTCAGATGGAAATTTCAAAACAATTATAAGCTTATTATTTATAAACAGCTCTTCCCCTTATCAAAAACCCATTAAAATTTCAAACCTATTAATGCTACCAATATTTGTGAAATAAGTGAAATTTAATTACACCATTACAGAAATAAAGCCATAATGAACATTTTAGTCTACAGTAATTGGATACATTAAAATATGTTTGTATTCACAATCAGCAACGAATTATATCCGAAATTTGCGAAATTGTATTTCTTGAAGATATTCAATCACAACATTCAAACTTTTAAGGGTTTAAATCAGTTGTTGACTTGTTATACGTTTATTTTAAATACAAAATTCCCACAATATTTAAGATTTATAGGAAACGGAAAATCCAAATTACTAACCAAATGACTGAATCAGTACATGGGGACAAACGAGCTCTATCCACAAACTGTAGCATACTACAACAAACTTCGCGCTTAAACGGTTTGATTATCTGAAAAAATTAAACGATTCTAGTTAAAACGCTGCATAACGCATTTGCATAGCTGTTATTTTAAACAAAATAGTCTCACTCCAGTTGCTACTTACAGATTTTATCCACAAAATCATAGTTTACGCGTAAATAAGGGTCAGTAAACATTTAATTTTCAAAATTTTGTAGGAACCCTCTTAAACGAACTTAACAAATAATTAAACCATCAACCATTGTGTAGGCCTTCTTAACCTCTATTACGCCACAAATTTAATTCAAAATCAGTTTCAAGAAATATTTTTTTCTAAATATTAAAAATTTTGGTAGTAGCTAATTTTGCAGATGATTTATTTTCAAAACAATCTTGAAGACACTATAATTATAATTTTTAGGGCCTACTGATATGTATACAGTGTGTCCCAACACGTTATTGGCTTCTTCTTTGTATCCTTATTCCCATGTGATTCACAATGCGAATGTTATTTTCAAATGAAGAATGTGCAGGTATTCTTTATGTTTACGGTCTATGTGATAAAAATGATTTAGCAGCACAATAAGCATATCGTAGAAGATATCCCAATAGAAGACTGCTTACGCGTGCAGTTTTCTTTAATTCACATCGTCAGCTGAGGGAACATGGCACTTTCAATGCAAGACATACAGTCGGCCAAGGAGTTGTCCGTAACGATGATGAACAAGTTCTTGATTAATTACAAGAAGATAAGTCTTTAAGTGTACGAAGGATTGCATTACGTACTGGAATATGTAGAAACCAGGTTTGGAGAATAATAAGAAGTGCTGGCTTACTTCCATATCATCATCAGAGTTCAAGCTCTAGGTAATGATTTTGAAGGTCGTTTAAGATTTTGTAATTGGTTACAAAATAATCAAATCCTACCGCATATTTTATGGAGCTTTAGCTTCTTTCACAGGAGATGGTATCAATAATTATCATAATTTTCATGAATGGGCTGCAGAAAATCTTCATTTAAGGAGACGCTCGTATTTTCAACTTAGATTTAGTGTTAATTAGATAGCTGGTATTCTTAATGATCGTCTGATTGGACCGTTTGAACTGCCACACCGTTTGAATGGTGCGAATTATGAATATTTTCTAGAAAACCCTTTACAATGTGGTATCAGCACAATGGGGCACCAGCACATCAATGTCTTCGTGTTAGAGCTTGGCTTAACGCACATTTTCCGGGAAGATAGATTGGAGTAGGAGCACACATAGTACGGTCACCGCGTTCGTCGGACTTGACTCCATCAGATTTTTATCTTTGGGGTCACAAGAAATAGATTGTCTATGCAACCGAAATGCACACGGTAGAAGAATTACGCCAAAAAATACAGCAGGCTGCCGACCTGCGGTTTTTTGTATCGAACACAATGGAGATAATTTTGAACAATTCTTGTAAATAAAATAATAACAATATATTAGACAAAGATTTATTTCCTAAAATTCGTTGAACTAAAATTTTAGCAACATAAATTATCAAATAAACAATAATTCGTTAACGGTTACGTTTAGGACATGTGTTTATATGAACTTTTCGGCTCTAAATAAGTTCTGGAATTCATCCTTGAAATATTTCCGGTACGTTTTGGGTCACACTGTATAGACCGTAAATTTTTTAAAAGTTCATAAAAGATTTTGGAAACGGCCTTCGTTCTGAAATTTAAAGAAGCAGGTTGTACCCTTACAGAGATAAAAAAAATTCTGAAAATCTTTATATATATAGAGCACTACAGGCCATTTAGGCCCAGGGTTTCTTTCTATTTTGCGCCGTTTCCCTTCATCGTGAATGTCCAAGGCTTTTAGATCATCTTTCACTGCATCTAGCCATCTGTTCTTAGGTTGCCCTCTTCTTTTAACACCTAGCAGTCTTCCTTCCATCGCCTTTCTTGTGGTCCTGTTCTCCGGGAGCCTCGCCACGTGTCCCCATCTGATGCGTTGTGATTTGGCTACGTCGCTTATCAGTGGTTATCCGTACAACTCGTAAATTTCCGCGTTAGTTCTTCACTTTCTTTTCTCCGTAGATCATTCTCAACACCCTTCTCTCCCACACCTCTAGATTTTCTTGGTCCTTTTTTACTAATTGTCCACACTTCACAGGCATAGGTTACTACAGGTCGTATCACTGACTTGTACACTTTTAGCTTAACTTCGCGTGATACACTTTTGCACCCAAAGCACCCACACTTCTACTCCCAGCTGCTATTCTGGCGTTTATTTCTTTACTATAGTCATTGTTTCTAGTTAATATCGTTCCCAGAAAACAGAACTGTTGTACCTCTTCAAAATTATACTGCTTATCGGCTTGGGTTATTATATTCAAATACGTATTTGGTCTGAACTCCGTTTCTCCGTTCATCTCCATATATTTCGTTTTATTTTCGTTAATTTTTAATCCCAAAATCTTTAAATTTGCTTCTGTCGTTATCAAGATCTCTTTCAACTCTCTTTTTTGTATATCTCCTCAGTTATCAGCGCTCCACCATATTTTAATAATTCCGCTTGAATCCCTTCTTCTCCTGGGCTTTTATTATTTTTAAGTTTCCTTATTTTCAACTTCATTTTTGGTCGGCGGTGCTATCATTTCTTCTTCGTTATCAGGTATTACAACTGGTTCTTCTAGTTCAACTTCCTCGGTTTCTTCCATATCGCTCAGTATGTCCTTAAAATATTCTGCCCATCTTTCCAAACCCTTGTCCTCATCTATTATCAAATTACCTTCTCTACAGTAAATCCGTTTTGTCTGTAAGCCTTTCTTTTTCTTTTTCACTCCTTGTCTAACCTCTTTAGTTTTATAGTGTTTTTTCCAAATATTCCAACTCTCCTTCTTTATATCCTCTTTTCTTTAGTCTACATGTCTGTTTTGCGATCCTTCTTTTGGTTCTAAGCTCTTCTTTTGCCTCTTCTGTCCCCTAAAAATCTTTATACCTGTTTCAAAATTATAATGTAAAACATACGTGACGTAGATCATCATTAGATTTTGAATAAACTAGCGCTATTATATTATTTAATTTTAATAAACAGCCGTATTTCGAAGTATTTCCAAATCTGACTACCCGTTGCGGAGATACCGGCCTTCATGTGTAGTGTCACCGAGTATGGATTTCTTGAATACTTCCTATACCTACTATGAAAACTCGAAAAATGTAGATATAAAAGTTATTCACAACGGTATGATGCATACTAGTGTTCAAAAATGTATTATGCAGTTGGTTGGTGGTTGTTGTTGAACCAGTTAACCTATGTCAAAGTTTGATTAACTTCCAAACGTCAGGAGGAGCTTGATTAAGAGTCAAATATTACTGACTGTGAAACGTCAATAAATATAATTCATTTCATTTTAGAGTCCAACAATGCGTATTCTCCTAATTTTCATTTTTAACACGACGAGCACTGTAGAACAGACAGATATCTTATTTTGATGGTACACCATCACATTAAGGACTACAAATGAGGAATTTCTTGAATGAAAACACTCCTACATCACCAAATCTAAATCTGTTGGAATTCTTTTGCTGGGGCCCTTTGAAAGAAAACGTTGACCGCAAATCTGTTGTGAATCCTGAAGATGTCGTGGCTCGTATTCGCGTTGCAGTATGGTCAATAAACGAAAATATGCTATGGAGGGCTTGTGCTTGCGTGATAAATCGTGCGAATGTTTGCCTTGAAGCAGGCGACAACCTTTGTGACAGTACATATGGACAATAACTTTTTGCTAATAACATTCGAAAAAAATACCTAAGAGACATGTTCAATTGTCGATCATTAACCAGTTGGTATTAACCAGCACGTGTGTAAACACCTTGTATCGGACGCTCAATAATTTTCGGGCGGATACTTTCCATTTCCAAAACGAATCCGACGCTTTAAATCGTCTAAGTTGTTTGGCTTACTAATGTAAACTCGCGATTTCACATCATCCTATAGAAATAAATCTACGTGCATTAAGTCTGATGATCGCGCAGACCACTCAAATAGTCTCGCCGTTCATTGAAAAGTAGCAGAACTTTTAAAAGGTTTAACGGGTTAAAGCTATCATTAGATTGAAGTTTTTGTGTGATATCTAAAAACTAACAATACGAAATCTAAATAAATAGGTCGGTACATTTAAAACATGCATTCAGGTTTGTGAAGTAATTGAATCGCCGTTTTGTTTTCCGTAGTCGACCTCTATTGAAGTGTACTAAGAATTTTAGAAACTCTCGCTTGATTTAATATTTAAGTGAACCCTTCCAAACTATATCGAGTGCATACTTTAATTGAAAAAATATCAAATGGATGCAAGAAACCTACGCATTGCAGATGTTCAGTTAAATTATATTGATCTTTCAACGCTCTGAGTCACCTTAATTGTTAAAAGTTATTGTCCTAAGAAATGATGTAGATGAATAAATTAACTTTGTTATTGCTCTCAGAATATATGACATGGGCGGATCTCAAATGGAAAACGAAAACCAGTATAAAATAAAAACGAAAACCACAATTTCAGAGACATTTGGTCTAGGTTATAGTAATTTAAATTTTGTATGAAAACAAATATTTTGTAATTGGTAACCCTTAATGCACACAGTTTTTGTAATAACATATTTTATTCCCCTAAACGCAGTGCATTGTTCATATCAGGTCCATGGAAAGTTTGTATTTTTGGGTTATTCATTCTATGTTTACTATTGTAATCAATTACTCCTCCCAGAAATTTACGAGACAATCTAGTGATGGAGTGACTCAGCTCTTAAAAAAGATGCTCGGCATTTAATGAAATTGATGAGTTACTATTTAGCCGGAAATTTTAACAATATGAAATTTAACACTAGCTAAAACTCCTAAAAGCAATTATTCATCTCAGCCATCGCCCCCATTTTACTTCACAATTAGCTTTATAGCAACGCAATTGAAGGCTAAATTGTTTAATCTTAACAATGTGGTTTTATGCCGCGTGTATACAGGGTGTCTAAAAAATACGTTCGGATATTACCCACTTATAGATCTCATCAATACAAACAAAAAAGTCGTAATAAACATAGATTCCAAAATCAACCGTTTTCGAGATATGGAGTTTTTTTTAGAAAATAAATATTGCTTGTTATTTCAATAAGTTCCCTACCCATTAAAACAAATAACCGTGTAAATAAAACATTTTAATTACGAATAACTAAAGTAGATGTTCTACATGTCCTCCTTCCATTTGTACACATCCTTCGCGTCTTCGTAAAAATGAACGTCGCATTCTTTCAAGGATTCCCGGATTCATACGAATAGTTCGGCAGGCATGTTCAATTTGTTTAAATTATTCACAGGGCTTCAATTAACTAACGACTTTAAATACCCCCAAATACAAAATTCGAGCGGATTGAGGTCAGGAGATCTGGGTGCCGACACAACTGGACCCCCTCGCCCTATCCACCAGCCGTTGTAATTTTTGTTTAAGAAATTTCTTACCATGTTTGAAAAATGTGCAGGAGCCCCATCGTGCATCAACCACATCTTCTAACAATAGTGGCAAGACATTACGCAAAAAGTCAAGATACAATTGGTCAGTCAAACGGTTCGGAAGAAAAAAAGGTCCTATCATATGGTCTCCAAAACTACCAAGCCAAACGTTAATTGAAAATCGTTGTTGATGATTCGATTCAATAACAGCATGAAGGTTTTCATCTGACCAAACATGGCGGTTGTGGAAATTAAAAATGCCATTTCTTGTAAACTAATACATAATCAAACATAATCAGGCACAATAAGAGCCTGTACCCTTTGAGTATGGTATGGGTACAATTGCTCCTCACGTAACATTCTCTAAATTAGGGAAGCATTAATATTTGTTTCGGCAGCAGGTCTTGGTACCAGTATTTCCTTCAATCCTATTAAAAATTTTAAGTTCCGCTTCAGGAGTGGAAACTGATCTAGGCCGACCACCACCACCGTTTCTTGATTTAAATGCGCCAACTTCGGATAAAATTCTATGAATTGAATACCGACTTACACCTTACACTTACAAACCATATGTTTATTGATTTTAAGCAAGCGTACGACTCCATAATAAGAAACGAATTATACAAAGGGTTACAAGAGGTGAAAATAACGCCAAAGTTAATTAAGCTAGTGAAAATGTGCTTAGCAGATACTAAAGCGAAAGTGAGAATTCAGGATCAACTTTCAGAAGAATTCAAAATAGGGGTGGGGCTGAGACAAGGAGATGCTCTATCAACAACACTTTTCAACCTGGTGCTAGAAAGGGCGGTACGAAGTCTACCAATAAACCCTGGAGGCACAGTCTTCAACAGGCAGAACCAAATACTAGCATATGCGGATATATAGATCTCATTAGCAGAAGTAAGAAAGAGCTAGAAGAGATGTATAAATATTTCGAGGAGGCAGCGGCAATACAGGGTTTAAGAGTAAACGCCGCAAAAACTATGTACATGATAACGACAAGGAACACGGGAAAATTCTAAAAAATCACGGATATAAGCATAAACGGGCAACGTTACGAGAAAGTCGATTGCTTCAGATACTTAGGGTCATTAATTACGGAGGGAAATGAAATACGAGATGTGAATGCTCGCGTAATGCAAGGGAATAGGTGTTTCTACGTGCTACAAGATGTGCTAAAATCAAAAACGCTCTCAACAAACTCTAAAATAAAAGTGTATAAAACGGTAATAAGGCCTGTGGTGTTATACGTAGCAGAGACATGGAGCCTCACAAGAAAAGAAGAACATATGCTGGAGACATGGGAGCGGAAGGTCCTGCGGAAAATATACGGGCCGGTACAAGTGAATAACGGGTGGAGAGTGAGAATAAACCACGATCTCAAAGTAATGTTTAAAGGCCCGAGTATTACCAATGAAATACGAAGCAACGTCTGTGTTGGGCATGGCACTTGCAACGCATGGAGGATAGGCGGAGTGGTAAGAAAACTCTAACGGAAAAATGGATGGAAAGAGGACACAAGGAAATCCAAGAAGTAGATGGAATGAATTGATTACTCGCGATTTTGATGTTGCTACTTATATACACGCAATCTTAGGAAACAAGTTGTAAAGTACGTTGAAGTTCAGGGTGTAACTAACTATTACTTAAATGTGCGTTCAACAGATAAATATTTATTAAAATACACGTTACTTCTCTCGGCTAGTTATAACAGCAGGGAAGAATGATAAGAATTTGAAGGAAAGCCCCCGTGGCGGGGTGTTGAGAGAGTGTAGAATAGGCGGTGGTTGTAGCTCGACGTAGGCTTGCATGTCTTTGGCGTAATAGCTACTTAGTAGCATTTGCGAACCTATTAACTGATTGCCATGCAAATATCCTCTAAGCTGAAGCGAGGTGCGAATTTAGTGTACCACGTATGTAATTATATATAAAGATGGGCTGCAATGGCAATGTCAGCTGATATAAGCAGTGGCGTCCTTGATTAGGTTATGGGTTATACCCCATGAAGTGTTATATGTGTTTACCCGAATAGTTACTGTTATCTACTTGATATTATATGTGGTTTACAAGCATTGGGTCCTATTATGATTGTTATACAAGATTGGTGTGTCTATGTAAGCAGTTGTTGGAAACATTAGCGTAGAGAATATTGGTAGCTATATGAGTAGATAGTGTGTGATTATTCCCCTAGCAATAATTCGGGAGGTCGTCAGTCGGCAGAGGTTGCATCGTAAATGTGCCTACGTCGAACTACTATTATTATTATTATTATTATGAATGCAACATTAACGTCAGGAGGGCATCGACTAACTTTTATGCGGGGGTGTGGACTCTAATGATACTCTCCCCTTCGCCTGTGGAACTGGCTGTGGGCTTAGTCCATTGCTTGGATCTCTCTGAAGGATTGATGCAACAGAAAATATGCATAATGGCCGTAATTATTGTACGATTGCGAATGACCCCCGGTGGGTACAACTGCCCAACATTTATTGACACATGTATCATTCGTATTGTCCTTCCACAAATTTCAATCAGCTGTATTTCAAAAACGATTGAAAACAGTAAGGATGACTACCTATATAAACTTTTTGTTTTACATTGATCGATACTACCGTCTCCGAAAATATTGCCACTGCCTTCTGACTCGTCCTGTATAACTACAATATACGACGAGAGAATGGTAAATAGTTGGTTTTGAATATTTCTAGCAGACACTATTAAAACACATTGCTATGGAAACAAGTATTACCTTTGACAAGTGCACGTGTTAAGTTTTAGCAGGAAAGGTTATGTCAATTACAAATTGTGTTTAAGAAAAGTAAACTATGTCAGGTGAAGTTTGGAACTTCAGCAAAATCGAGTATCGTTCGGTCATCAAGTACCTGTTTTTGAAAGAACTGTCTGGTAAAGAAATTTATGATAACGTATCAACAACATTAGGTTATAATTCCCATCCTATTCGATCATTAAAAGCTTGGTTGCTGATTTTAAACGTTGAAGAAAACATGTTACGCACCAGAAAAGGCCTGGAAGAATACTTTCTGTGTCGATTCAAGAAAACATTGAAGCTGTCTATTATATGATGTTGGATAATAGACGAATTGGCCTAAAACGCATATCAGAGACTTTGAATATCTTATACCAACGCGTTTTTCATATCCTTCATAATGAATCGGAAATTAGGAAGCTACCCGCAAATCTCGTATTGCTCTGCAAAAATCAATGAAATCAGCTTTGAAATTGTCAACCATCCGCCATATTCTCCTGATTTGGCCCCAGATGCTTATTATTTCAAACAGTAATTAATGCTACAGAACAGGATAACAATTTTTTTTCTAAATAATTAGAATTACTTTTTGAGCGACGCATTAAATGTATACCTAGAGTTCTTCTTCTTCTTCTTCTTCTGTGTATAGGCCAATGGCCTGTTAATTACCTACAATGCAGTAGGTTCTATGAGCCCTCTTTGCACATATGCCGGGCAGGAGGCTAGCCTAACCCGTCGAACAGAGAAGAGAAGTTCCACTACAAGGTTAACGATTGTCAAGGATGTTTGTAAGACAACCGGGACCGACGGTTTTACGTACCCTCCGAAGCACGACCGGTTGCATATACCTAGAGTTGTGTTGAATAAAATAGTATTACTTCGAAAACATGTAGTCTTTTTCTAGGCTAGGCCAAGTACAGTGTACACCGGTTATTGAAATCATAAATAATGTTATCACTTTCGCGAAAAACGGGCCGGAATATACGACTATATAGGAAAAAATCGTTTATAGTAATCATGACTTCGGTTTATGTTATAAATTTTTTCTTAGTATTGTTTTCGTCCAAAAACAATATCCTTGTTTGTATTTTCAAGATCAAGTGATACCCGACCTCTCTCTTCCTCTCTCTCTCTCTCTCTCGTAAGTTAACAGCCTGTAGGCTGGTTGGCAGCAGCTAACTCAGTTCTGTTCTACGTCTTTGCAATGGCTGACGTAAAAAATAAACGTAATCTTGGTTTAAAAGGAAAAATTTAACAGTTTAGTACAGATGCTAATTTGTAGAAAATATGCCAGCGGAATGCAGCAGCGTAACCAATTTATGTAAAGTTTTTAAATTTAGAAACGTATTGAACTAGAAGATCCAGCAAGGAAAAATGACAATTTAAACACTAAAGAAAACGCACTGAAAAAGACGATGAACTTGAATCTGCATCGAAACTCTGGTTCACTAATGTCTGTGAACATGATTGTATGTGTAGATGGCCCGTTGATGCCCTAGAAAGTGGAAGAACTTGTGAAGAAACGAAAAAGAAAAAAATCATTTTGTTGCAACAAAAGAATGGTTTCACCGCTTTATTATTATCGATCAGTTATTGTTATCAAATACCCGGGTCCCGATGTGATCACATTAAGTGGCGTCCACTTAGTTTATCAATACCCCCTGGTAATTCATTTATCATGTACACAGCTATAATGTTTGTGTCTGTAGCATACTTAATGTATTGCTCCCAGTCAGGATCCTTCGAATGTTCCATTGAATGATCCATGAAATTGCTCGTTTGTACTGATCTAACCTCAATTATAACCCGACGCTATTAGGTGCAAGGGTTGTTAAGAATGCTATACACCCTTAACAGATGATGATATGGTGTTTGCGTACGGTTTCCGAAATTTCAACTACTATTGGATGATGGTATAAGAATTGATTAGTATGATCTATCAGCATGACGGAGGTCGTGCACATTATAGCCTTCTGGATTGACTGCGGTGGAGGCGCTCATTGGCCAAAAGATCTAGGTCAGACATAACCCGTTTAAATTTTCGTTTGTGAGAAGGGATAAAAAGCGAAGTATACAAAAAGAGGCAAAGACAAGACGAGAGTTGTTCGCTAGGATTATGGCTGCTATTTACCAGATAAAAGAAAGTTAAAACAACCTTAGAAGAGCAACAAGTAATAGTATTATATCACAAGATTTGCAAAGCATGGCGATATTTTCCAACATTGTTTGTCTATGGTAAATTATTTGTGTCGTGTATCATTCAAACAGGAAATAACTACAAACAACGAGTTATATATCTTTCTTTAATACACATCATCGTTGCCTGATGTATTTCCGTATCCACTGAGCATTAGACAGATGTTTATATAACCTTTTCATTCAGAATCTATACTGCAACCTCTCAATATTTACTATTTCTGCCGAAACACCATGTATGTAAAATATACAACACTAGAAATGATACAATTTATCAGCCATCGTTAATGATTAAATATTATTTACAGCAACGTTATCTTCGTCCAAACACGCAAAAACCATATTCATATTACCGAGGTTTACCATAAATTGTATTACTAACGTGATACTTCAAACAGATTTATACAGTATGATGGATTTACAATTATTATTACAATTATTTAATACGTATCAAAGTATAGTTCTGTTGTTACAGTTATTGTTTACTCTACAACACAAAATATTTATATCTGTATGCAAATAATTTTAGGTTATAGTAGATTATAATTCGTATTTATTATCTGGCGAATGTATATTTTAGTGTGATCATGATCGTATGGTACGTGTACGGTTAAATCTATCTATCTGCTGTTCTACACAATTCCATATTTACATTTGAGGTATACAGATGAAGATAAGAAGCAAAAACTCGAATGTAGTGATAGGTAGAATAGAATATATTTAAGGCAACACTTCTCAATGAACAATTTAAAAATAAATTAATTAGTGTCTTACTGAAGGTATGGATTGACAGCAAACAACAGTGTTTAAATGAAAAATAGATTAACATAAACAATAAAATCTTTAAAATAATATTATTAGTATCAAGAAACACAGTAGTATGAATGTATGGGATTATTTTTTGTAGGGATATTTTTACAGA
>JABXWE010018583.1:0-33955 GCA_014611495.1 Limonius californicus | reverse complement strand
AATAGGAATTTATTACACACATTTTCCACTGTCAGTTTATAAACGGACAGCACATAAACCATTTATTGCATCAGGGACATTATTAATATATATATATATATATATATATATATATATATATTGTTGTGTAATAGGGGTTGAAAATCGCCCCACTTTGGGGTAACAAAAATTTATTCGTGAGCAAAACGGTTTTATTATAATATTATAATTTAAATAAATAAACATACACGCGTAAACCCCACGTTACCGTGCCAAAAAGAGATGCTATGTGAAAGCCACACTTTACGGTGCCACATATAGTTGCTGTGTAATAACCTTCTGCATTAATAAAAATTTATCGTCGTAGATGGGTTACTATAATTTGCTGTAGATACACCAAATAAAATCATGCACACATGTATTCCTGTGCTTCCACTAACCTTAGTATATTTGTGACACAATTGTACTAAAATGAACTCTTCACACAACACAAACTTAAAACGAGACTCTATTATAAAATAAAGCATGAATTTGGCAAGAAATAAAAGTTAAATAAAATTCTAGTTGAAATAATTGGGTTTTGCAAAATTATATTCGTATTACGATGAACCAAGGGAAAGTAGCAAAACAATTTTGATTTATTGATTAAACTTTGGATGAACACAAAATGAAATAAGTTTTTAGTACAGAAAACTTTGCAATAATTTTTCTTATTCTGAACATATAATATTAAAACAATGACAACAATAAAGATAATCTCTTTGAACATCTAAACTTATTTCTATTAGTAAACCAACCTTATTTCTTTTGATGTGATTTGATTTCTGAAGTGCGTGCGCAAGTTTCTTCACCTTGGGTTATGTTGATTTTAGCGCCAATTGGAACTCCGTGTTTTCTCTTCGTTTACTTCCTGATGATGTGGTTGTACAGCTTCACTTAGGCTCGGGATCACTTTGGACCTTGTCTTTATAGTTCCAGGTAAATAAATGTTTACAACTGTTACTTCATTCGTTATTCGATGCACTTGTCTTATATTGAAACTTTTTTAGGTTAAGTTGCAGTTAACCAAAATACTTATTCGTCGTTAATCGTAGATAATTATTTTTATTTATTTATAATATTTCTTCGGAGCACTGGTACTTATAAACACTTTGGTAAATAACGCACTTCAAACTTTTCAATAATTTTATTCAGACTTTGACAGTTGTCAACAATAAACACAACCCCACAATTTTATAAATGACAAATTTTGGTTATAAAACTGGCAGCATTTTGTCATCGAAAATTTTAGCAAGTTTAGCAAGTGACGAAATCGTCAGAATTTTTCCCTTTATACCTGGACGAAAAAAGCTATCGTTGCCATGGAAACTCAACTTATGTTCTAATTTTTTAACAAAATCTAATCTAGCTTGCGTGGCACCTCATAAAACTGACCAATGAGAAGCGAGCTATAATTTGATCAATTTTGGATCAAATTCCTATTAAACTAGATAACTTTCTTATGGATCATGTTATCGCAAAACTAAACCGATTCAAAATCCTCATAAAAAATGTATCTTTCAAGACTAAACATGATCCACTTACATCCATACATAACCTAACAAAATTAACAAATTATAAATAAATAATTCAACATTCAAACCCTTCAAAAACACACTTAAACTATTCTAACATAATAATATTATTGTATATAAAACATATTTTCAGGATCTCAACACTCAAATATGGGAAAATAAGGCAATTTCTATCCAAATGACAAATAAACATAAACAGTACAATAATTACAGCATTGTTCTTAACAAATTATACATGAAAAGATGCCCTGTTCCATAATCTAATGGCATTTGCACAACTAATTCCCTTAGGAATAGAAATAACATAGCTATACGCAAATATATGACCGAAGTTGTCAAAATTTGTTTAAATCACACATAAATAAACAAATACAACATTGTTGCTATGGGAAATACCGCGAAAATCATACATAGCACCTGTACTAACATTGTACATACAAATATAACTGGTTCTATACATTCATAATATGAATTTTATACAATTTTTTTCTTTATCGAAGAAAATCAAGTATTTATGCAATTAAACAAATAAATACACCCTCATTGCGTATAAAATTACAACCCAAAGTTGCCTCTTATGCTAATTCAATGGCATTCAATACAATAAACAACCAACATAAATGTGCTAAAATCCACAAAATTTATCTTAACTGTCAAATCGAAGATATCTACATATATATTGTTATAATTACAGCTCAAGACTCAGTGAAAATTGTTGCAAGGCCTATAAACAACATCTAGATCGCGGTTCCATTGCTAAAAGTCCTTTGGATGAATGCAAAACCTGCAATTCCCATACTATGCCAACCCGAAGAATCATCGGAAAGTACAAGGCATGAACTCATTTGAAAATTGTATGTGTAAACAACTCATTTCCATACAGGAAAGCTACATATAGCTTCTATGCTTTATATTTAAATAGAATGTAGTCATTTTATTGAGTGTAACACAGCAATATATATATATATCTCGAAAAAAAATCATGAATCACAAATTTATGGCAGGTTTAAAGGAAGAATAATTCAAGTGAAACAATATAATTATAAAACATACTGTTGCTAGATGTAGAATTTATTTCATACATTATCTATATACACTGTATAATCCAATTCAACTTAAGCTTTTACCCTTTGCAGTCTTTCCCTTACATTCACTACTATATAAACGTTTCTACTTTTGTTTTCTTTGCCTATCAATTTTCTTTATAAGTAAGTGGATGATATCTCGCAGCTCTTCGCACGAGATTACCTTTTCAATTCTATTTTGTGGCGTGTTTTATTAGTTTCTTGCCGCGAAACGTTTTAAAGTTCCTAGCGTTTACGTATTTATGTGACAATTCAAATAAATTCGTATTTTTGGAGTAACTACCTAAAATCTGTTTTAAGTTATGTGAATAATTAATATTACACACTTTTGCCATTATTCGCCTCTAGAGATTCCATGTACAGTGTTGAAGTAACCACCCGCATTAAACGCCCAAAGAAAATAAATCCGTTACATAATAGGATTCTTTTTCCTGAGAGAATAATTATAAAACTTTATGTTGTTACGTATAAAAGAAAATTTTATTTTATTTTTGCATATTTAACCCAATTGCGTAACTGTCATTTTATTCACTATTCATGGAAATTTTCCACATTGTTATTGTTACCGCTTGTTGCCCCTACGTATTTCTACATCGAACAATGAATATTTTTACCATAAAGTACGGAAACGTTTATAAATGCGACCTTAACGAGAAAAGTAGGGCAGCCTGAATAATTTAGCATTAAAAAAATTTGTTGATTTTAACATTTTTGATACTGAACCGTTTATAGGAGGGATAAACATTTTATTTTATTGTTATTTATCATTTCGACATATGTAGAAGGTGCTGCAACTTCAGTTAGTTTGGGACGTCAAACGCGGAAGTTATAACCTTCAGAGCCATTTTTGCTTGTAATTTTCATATATCCGGGTGATTTGGTTTGACAGTTGACGGAAAACTTGACAGCTAAAAGGGGTCGTTCCCTTTGCGTTTATTATGGTATCGATCTAAATGAATGGCTTTTTTTCGTACAGCTTAGAAATCGCACTGAAAACATTTTGGCCTATATAAAACTATCTTTATAGCCTCAAATAAAGCACCAGAAAAATTAATATTGGTATGTCTGCTACACACGTTATACAATAGCGTTTTCGATTTAGCTTGCGTGTAATATAAATGCCTATGTCAAATGTAATAATTTCTAATAGAACAAAGGGGAATCAATAACAGAAATATTTACATATTTAAGTGTTACCCTACAACGCTGTTTATTAAATTTCGTCCAAAGTAAGGAAACCTTCCGGGGATTGGAATGATATACTCCAGGTTATTAAATTAAAGTAGGTGTCAAAACTAAGGTGTAAATCAAAGCAGCGAAGCAATAACACCCTATAATCGCTGTCATTCTGTTTAGCGCATACCTTATTAGAGGTCTGAAATTTACCGAATTTGAGCAACACCTCAAGGTAGCTAGGCAGGGGGAGATTGATTTTTCGCCATAGTATACGGTGGAGATAAATAGGTCGACCTTCGTCGAGGTTATTGATATCGCGTGTTGACGTTGCGTGCCCTAAGCAATTGTAAACTGTTTCATAGAAGGCACATACCGCGGCCACCCACTCCCTTAATGGACATCACATCACAGCTCTCCTGCAAAACAGGAAAGAATTGCTAATGAATGGATTCAACTCGTATTTCCTCCAAGCAGGGGACGAAATCTTTCCAAATTAACTTTAAATCGAAAAATGTTTAATAGAATTGTAAATTAACCAATTGTATATTCGGAATTCATTAAACATCTAAATCGAACGCTCAGAGCTGCCGAAACGTACGCTTTAAATGTAAAAATGTGCTTTAAAGCTTCATATCCATATTGTGTTGCTTGGTGAAATGTTTTCTTGATTTTCACTGTAGTATATGTATCTAGGTAGGCCATAATTTCTCACCTTTTCTGCAAACATTTTAATATGAAAGCTGCATCTCGAGTTAAAAATTCAAATATCAAGACGGCTATATTTTCTTGTATCTGAAGATATTGTTGGCATTTCTGTACGGAATTTCCTATCTTGGGGGTTTTATGCTGTAACAACATTAAAATTCCTTATTATATTTAGCATTTTTCTAAACGTTTTAATTATATAAGTCATTGAAAATACAACGGTATATAATTTTTAATGTTTTTAGATACTTTTTTACACGTGGTGTACTACATAATAATTAAAATTCTTAAATGAAACAACCTGTTCGTTTTTATATATCTGAATCAGTCAGTTTCACTGAAGAAAAATCATTGTTATTAAGCATTTATTAATATTACTTCAATAAGTCCTTCAAACAGTATTAAAGTTGTAGTTTAGATTAGTGATGGGTATAATCGAATGATCAGTATCCGAATGATTTTAATAGTCGAGATACTCATTCGAATTAATTATTCGAATCCGAAATGTGCGCGCATTACGGCAGTGTGAAAAATGTCTCGCATCCTGCCTTTCGAATTATAACACCTTCGCACTCCCGCTCTCATTTCGAACTGTTTTTTTCCGTTGTCGTCTGGATTCTGTTCCAAATTTATTCAGATTTCGTCAAATAGTAAGGTTAATCTGCATATAAGTGCCGTTTTGTGGTTTTTCGTGATATAACATAAGGTATTAAATATTAAAAGATATTTCTAATTATTTTATTATAATTGATTAATAGCGGCCGTGGGCTAGAAGTTAGCGCGTTAGACTTCTACGCTGAAGGTCTTGGGTTCAATTCCTGGCACCGGAACATCGGATTTTTAACGGCCGTTCTCTCTCGCAAGGTAATGGCAAACCAGCGAGGTATTCTGCCTAGTAAATCTTCTCTGGCGTAGAAGTGTTTACACTTCCCGTGGTTCGGAGCCCACGTTAAACTGTAGGTCCTCTATGTCTGTGACACTCTAATAACACGCATCGCAGGCATAGGAGAGAAGATCGCTACGTCTCGTAAAGAGATAAAGCACTCTAAGAAGAATAGCGACAGAGCATGACGACCAATTTAGCCATTAAATTGTTTAAACGGAAAGATGATTACAAATGTCAGAAGTCGGATAGATTACAAATAATCGTAACTGATTAATATCAAAAAATTTGATTTAGTTAGTTCTTTTAAACAGTAATTTAAATAGCTGAAATTATTTTATAATCATCTAGACAATAATATATTTATTATAATAATTGAATAATAATCAATTTAAAAATTCTACAATTAATATTCCCGAATGGAAAAGTATCACCCTCCAGATTATAGCTGGATGCAAATTCTCATAGGAGGGCCGAGACACCAGCAGATTACGGGGAATCGAACTCACCTTTATTATGCCTCCTCCTGTATGTAATGTTTATAAAGTTCATGCACACAATAAAATACACCTGAATAAAAGATCGTCCTACATTTTAACTGCATCCAAATCTATTGAGTAAATATACCACGAAAAGAGTACAATTTAGAATAAGCAAGAAAAAACTACGGGCTAAACAAAGGAGGGTTGGGACGTCCAATCCAAAGAGCTCCCGCCACTGGCTTACGATATTTACTTTAATGAATAGATCAATGCAGCCAGCGACGTTCGAGTGTACAGAATTAATTAAACTTTAACCTCAATGAGTAATGAAACGCTGGGCAACTGTAGGTCTCCTCATTTTTAATATTACAAGGGAATTAAACTGTTCTATTTTCTAGTTACCAACGAAGCACTGGCAAACTGGGGAAAACAATCACTGTATAGTATATTGGCAAGCTTTACCTTAGTTTTCTGCGGTAGGGGGTAGAGAGAGAGGCACCATATGTGGTGATCCTAGGTCCTTTAGAAGCAGGCAAAAATCGCAAGCACGCCCTTGCAGGTTGGATCACGACCTTCTTCGGGGAAACGGGAAATATCGGGTGTTCTTGCAGTCTGGAACAATCTTCGTCGAACGAGGTTTGAATGTGGCAACAGCTTAGTAAGTATTCACAGGTCGAAAAAACAGCTTCACTAAATTGTGTTTGCTAAAGCGCTTTACTCTACTAATATTTAATCCGACTCAATGTCGAGAATATTCTGCCCCAGTCAAGAAAAATGATACGGTAACTTAAGTTAGCAGGGGCGCTGCCAAAAAGCTCCAGCTCAGAACCACGTGCGTTCACCTTCAGAAGCTTGGGCTGCCTTTCAGAACTTGTCGCCGCTGAGATCTTAAGAAGCAACCGGATCGAACGGAAATCTAAAGACGACTGTCAAAAAACACAACGCGAATATGCAGCAGATGGAAATATTTCGTCATATTACGAAATATAATGCAAGAATTCTAGAACAAAATCTTCCACGTAGAACTTCCGGGCCTATTTGCAGATAAAGGATTCTTTCAATCGGCATATACAGACTGAACATGCTTGTCAGCGCTCTCTTAAGTCTCGAAAAAGTGACCTCCCATAAATTAGCTTTTGGAAATAATAAAAGAGTAATCGAGTTAAGAGCTGCAATTAAAATAAGACTTTAATTCATATGAAGCGGCAAAACTAAACGAACGTTACCCTTATCACACAAAACAAGACAAATATGTTAATTTATAGTTTATTCTTATTTATTTATCTTCTCGAACTACAAATTAATTCGAAAATACTTAGATTATATACCGACACAAAGAATATTTTCACTACTAGTCAAATAACGAAACGAAAGTAAGTTTTTATCATTTGAATGAACTACTCACATGTCGGGGATGCATGCATTACATATTCGAGAAGTTTCTATCATTCGAATAAATTACTCGCATCTCGAGATATCTCCAGATATATGCATAAGCGAATATTTCCATTGATTTCATTCGAGATACGCCCATCACTAGTTTAGAGTCTGCGAAATATTTATAAAGCATTTATTAAGTACAGAAGGACTTATTATTCGAACTAGAAGGGAGTATCGGAATTCGGAAAAATGTACAAAGCAGAACGAAAAATATATATTTTTTTCTATTTTGTGTCATTGTGTTTATTGGTATCTTATCCTAGAAATAATCCTTATTTCAACAAGTTTGTTTAAAAAAGTTAACTAATTATTTGGTTTAACGTATACAACTGTTTAATGCGGCCAATCTGTATTCATATTTCGACCAAGTTGCAGCGTATCAAGAACATATTGAGGTATGTTAAATATAGAGCTATCTTAGGGATATCTCAATATTCGCTAAATAGCCTACTAAATAGTATACACAATTTTAACAAACTTACAAGTTTCGTCATTTTATAGATTATTTGAATGGGAAGCATACAGTTAAAATTGTTGTATATTACTAACAGAGTATTATGTTGGGTTGTTAGGTGCTCTCTTATTTAATACATAAATAACTCTGTTTTCTGTAACTTTCTGTTATTCATCTCTAGATGCATATCTGAAAGGATCTTAAAGGCTATAGCAACCATAGCGTTAAGGAAAGACTGAAGTTCTTTCATTTGAATATTATTTTGTCAGGTTAAAAATTTTAGAATATTAGAATATTTGTATGAAATGTTGTTTATTATGGTCAATACATGTATCAGTTACATTAGTTATTAGCTCCGGTACTATAGTATGACGTATATAGTTACAATGTATGTGTATTACTAACAAAGTATTATTTTTAAGTTGTCCAGTGCTCTCTTATTCATTATATAATAAATGTTTTCTTTTACTTCCGTTATTCGTGTTTAGAAGCATATTTTAAAAAATTTCGGGCGTAGCAACCGTAGCTTTAAGGAAACGTTGAAGTTATTTCATTGGCAATTCGTTTTGAAACCTTTCATCTTTCAGAATGTAATTGATTATTTGGATGACATGTACAAATTTTTTCTATATAACTAACAAAGTATTATATTTGAGTTGCCCAATGGTCTCTTATCGAATATATAACACATGTTTTCTTTGGCTTTCTGTTATTCATCTCTAGATGTATATCTTTAATTATTCCGGCTATAGTAGCCCTAGCTTTAAGGCAAAGCAAAGGTTCTTTCATTGAAAAATAGTTTCTGAATATTATAGAATATTTCTATGGCACGTGTAAAGTTAAAATGGTTGTATATTTCAGGAAAAACTAAAGGTCTCCTATTGGAAATCAATTTGGAAAACTTGCAACTAGCAGAATTTGATAGATTATTTGGATAACCGGTACACAATCCAGTGTTCTATATTATTAAGAAAGTATTATATTTGAGTTACCTAGCACTCTCTTATTGAATACATAAGAAATGTTTTGTTTTAGTATCTTAAAGAATTTCAGCAACCGCAGCTTTAAGGAAAGCAAATTATTTCCTTGGAAATGAATTAAGAAGCTATATAATTTTGGTCAATTGAGAGTCATTAGAAATACGTGGACAATTTAAATATAACAAACTGATGTTTTCTTTACCTCTCTTAGACCTTTCTTTCTGTATAGAATTCGCTTATTAATTAGGTTGAGAACATTTTATGGATATCATTCAGGGTATAATTTTAAATGAAACACTCTCTAAAATTTCCATGTTTGAATCGAATGCTTTAGAGTCGAAAGTTTCGACGAGTATTACTAAATCACACCTAAGCTGCAATAAATAGCTAATTTAAACTATTGAGAAGAAAATGTATACATAACTCGATTACCAGAAATCTGACAAGAAACACGCAAGAAAATTCAGATATATAAGTGAATGTTATTAACAGTGGGGCAACTGCTACGACCTTGCTCTACATCCTTGAACTTCGTTTAAAAACTCCCTACACGTTACATATAAATTCGCATAATATTATGCACGTCATTGCTTTGAAATTCCTTTCTTTGCGAAATGGTGTAAGGCTTTACATGTTCGTGGAATTTTTGTTATTTTGCATCCTAGCAAAAATTACCAATGAAAAAGTATTAAATGTCTTATTCCAAATAACGCTTCGGGAGACGTTTAAAAATGAACCAAAGAACATTCACATTAATAATGTTGGGCTATTAATCACGTTCTTTCTAAGACTTTTTTGCATTTAGAAACGGATTTGCTTTGCATACCTTGAAAAAGAGTAGCTGCGTACTTATTGTAGGCGCTTCTTTTGCAGTACTGAATAAACATTTTTGTATAGCCTGCCAATTCAACTAATTGAGTGCTAAAGTCAGTTTATTGGGGTTTTTAGCCGACTCTTCAATTCATTCAACCTACGAGGATTTTAGGTAACGACAATGCAATGCATGGACAGTCATTGATGTTTGGAACGCTTTAGCAGAGGCTTGAATCGTTCGCTATTAAAAAATTTACTCCGCGATAATAACTCATGATGCTTAAATTTGCAAGTTTCCTGTTGAGGTTTTGTCGAAAGAACGCCCACCATTCATTTCTAAAGTATGGAAAGAAAAATGGTGTTTTAAGCCCAGGACGCGAATTAAAAAAGTGCGAAGGAAGTTTTCAAACAACACACCATTAGCTTTTTACGATCGTCCTACCCTATATCGTAAAAAGCTTCGTTTTTTATGGAACGCTACATTACCTTTATTGAAGGATGTTAAAATATTATCGCATTGCATCTTTACTCGTACCTTAATGTTGTTTTATGACATAATTATTCCCAACAAGGATTCCAAATATTTTATGACTTCGTAAAGGTTCATTTAAGCTAGTGAAAAGTTTAAACAATAATATTTTTAAACGTGCACGCATATTGCATGGCAAGTGCGATAATAGCACACGCGAGCTGTGTCAAAATTTTCCGTTACATTAACTCCTTTGCTAGTAATTATAAAAATACCTCTACGTTCAGAAATAAAAAAGTATGGGAATTAATTAAGAATTTACGTAAAGCACACAGTTCGTGATTACTACCGTGTAATAAATGATCCTCAATTATAAGCCTCTCGAATTTGAAATCGGAATTAATGTAGTCAACAAAATGTATTTATGTCATTTATTAAAGGATTTTTCTGTAGTAAACAGTCAATGCTCTAAAACTGCTTTGAAGTCGTTCACAATTTAAATCGGTAATTAGCTAAATGGAATATTTAAACTTGGCCATTTATAACAGCGGGGCTGGGTAGAAAGAAAGATGCTTTCTGTAAATACCGACATTATTCGCTTAAATACGAAATAGAGGTGCTTTTACATTTTTTCTGGTCACCTACACGTTTTATTTTGCGTTTTTTTACTTTTAAATTTCAGAGATAATTAATTGTGGATTAGGATATATACTGTTCAATAAAAGCTGGTATATCCAAAATCCACTCTATTCTCGCATTCTCGTTCAGAACAAGAAGTAATTTGTGCGTCTCTTTCTGGTATTAATTTTGTAAGGCCTACATGTTTTCTGACATTCGCCGTAACCGTTGCTATCCAAAATATTCTTCTGTGGAAACTTCGATGCTTACATAATTAATTGAAGGAACAAATATGTAATGAATAAATCGGAAACCGAGGAGTTGATTTCTTATACAATACACGCTGGCTTAAAATTCCCGTCTGTTAATTCTTCCGGGGCATTGAACGAATTAATAATCAAAGCACGGATACATATGCACGATAAACTGTTGAAATATACGCTTATATGTGCACACAAATTACGTAAATATGTATAAATATGCAGTAGGTTCTTAGAAAAACAGTATTAAGTGCATAATTTATTTTAATTATTTAATTAAACGTTTTAATTTAATCAAAATTCCATTATTTTTACAATTGTTGCTAGAAAATCGAAAAATACAAGAAGAATATATTGAGCTATTACTGATACAGCCTATAAACTAATTAATTAGCTATTTCCCTAATTATAGGTAATTCCAGACAACTGGAATTAGTAACTTTATTTTACTACTTTTTCAACAAAGATACTTCTTTCTCTTCTTTTTAGCATTCTATTTTATTATAGCAATTAATTGTAATGTGGTTTTCTAAACTGTCAAGAAGAAACGCTCGTCTTCTATCCGATAATAAATGTTTATACAGGGTGTCCCAAAACGTACCGCCAATATTTCAAAGATGAATTCCAGAATTTATTTAAAGTCGAAAAGTTCCGACAAACATATGTCCTAAACGTAACCGTTAACGAGTTATTGTTTATTTCATAATTAATGTGGCTAAAAGTTTAGTTCAACGAATTGTATGAAATAAATCTTTTTTTAATGCATTTTTGCTATTTTATTTACAAGAAATGTTGAAAATTATCTACATTGCGTTCCATACACAAAGCCGCACGTGGCAGAAAAGATCGCTGCGTTCTTAATATGGTTACTGAGTTATTCCTAATAATATCCAGTGGGGAAGTATTGACCAAAATACTTGTTAGGTATACACAAATATTGGGTTAACGGCCAAAGGGCAAATAGAATAGAAACTATTCGATTTTTAATCAAGCTTTCGAAATAATTTATTTCTTCATCAGGATTCTGGAAATTCCAAGAATCAATGTTAACAATTTATAAATGTTAGGTTAGGTCTTACTTACAAATCAAAGTTCTAACATTGGAATCACGCCATAGCGCTTACTCGAGGTCCAACATATTAACCATAAGTTAACAAATAATCACAGATGTGTCAGAATAAGTTAAGACAAACAAACAATTTAAAACAATTTAAAACACGACTTAAGTCGCCATGTGCAGATCTTATCACAGGAAGTTAGTTCTAATACCAACTATTCACAACTAAATAACATGACAAGAAGGCGGGAAATTCAAAAACCGCCAAAGATTCACAAAATGAAGTGAAACCCAGCAAACGATTTTTTTTAACAAATTAATCCAAATCAACAGCACTAAATGTATGATTAATATTATGTATACTATTAAAATTGAGTAAATACGAATAGATACTAGTTAAGTTATCAATGTCAGTTCTGAAATTTATGCTAAGTGGGTTACAAACAATATGAGTCATTTCAAGGAAAAGTCTGCTTCTGTATTTAGATTCATGATCAAGAATCTTTACTTGATCAAAGTTAAACAAGTGACCAGCCTCCTCGCTATGTATGAATGTCCTTTTCCAGGCTGAAGGACAAAACTCCTGTGTTGTGCAATTCTAACATGATTTATTCGATTCCTTGTGGAGGATGTGATAAGGTTTATATCGGTCAAACAGCCCAATGGCTGAAATCTAGAATTGCAAAACACAGAAGTGACTGCAGTTTGGAAAAAGACACGAGTGCTCTGGCCATACATTGCAAGGAGGCTCGTCACTTGTTTAACTTTGATCAAGTAAAGATTCTTGATCATGAATCTAAATACAGAAGCAGACTTTTCCTTGAAATGACTCATATTGTTTGTAACCCACTTAGCATAAATTTCAGAACTGACATTGATAACTTAACTAGTATCTATTCGTATTTACTCAATTTTAATAGTATACATAATATTAATCATACATTTAATGCTGTTGATTTGGATTAATTTGTTAAAAAAAATCGTTTGTTGGGTTTCACTTCATTTTGTGAATCTTTCGCGGTTTTTGAATTTCCCGCCTTCTTGTCATGTTATTTAGTTGTGAATAGTTGGTATTAGAACTAACTTCCTGTGATAAGATCTGCACATGGCGACTTAAGTTGTGTTTTAAATTGTTTTAAATTGTTTGTTTGTCTTAACTTATTCTGACACATCTGTGATTATTTGTTAACTTATGGTTAATATGTTAGACCTCGAGTACGCGCTATGGCGTGATTCCAATGTTAGAACTTTGATTTGTAAGTAAGACCTAACCTAACATTTATAAATTGTTAACATTGATTCTTGGAATTTCCAGAATCCTGATGAAGAAATAAATTATTTCGAAAGCTTGATTAAAAACCGAATAGTTTCTATTCTATTTGCCCTTTGGCCGTTAACCCAATATTTGTGTATACCTAATAATATCGGCAACCTGCTATGTACCTTGGCATAATTCTGTTACCATGTGCATTTCACCTAAATAAACAATCTGTGTCATGTGACCGCAAAGAAAAAAGTCAGGGTTAGATGAAAATGTGCGTTAAGGCAAGCTCATAATACGAAGATATTGACGTACCGGTGCTCCATCGTGTTGATACCACATTATACGTCTGATATTTAATGCCACATCTTCCAGTAATAAGGGCAAAGAGTTTTCTAGAAAATATTCGTAATTCGCACCATTCAAACGGCATGGCAGTTTAAATGGTCCAATCAGACAATCATTAAGTATAGGTACCAGCTATCATATTAACACTAAATCTAAGTTGAAACTGCGAGCGTCTTCTTAAATGAGGATTTTCTGCAGCCCATTCATGAAAATTATGATAATTATTACCATCTTTTGTGAAAGAAGCCTCATTGGTCCATAAAATATGCGGTAGGTTTTGATTATTTTGTACTCAATAACAAAATCTTAAACGAGCTTCAAAATCATTACTTAGACCTTGAACTCTTCGATGATGATGATGATGTGGATGTAGGCGAGCACTTCGTATTATTCTGGAAACCTGGTTTCTACTTATTCCAGTACCTAATGCAATGTTTCGCACATTTAAAGACGGTTCTCCTTGTAACAAATCAATAAGTTGTTCGTCATCGTTTATGGGTCTACGGACAACTCCTTAGCCGACTGCATGTCTTGCAATGAAAGAGCCATGTTCCCTCAGCTGACGACGTGACTTAAAGAAAACTACGCGTAGGCAGTCTTCTATTGGGATATCTTCTACGTTTATATAGATTTTTCTACTCTAAATCATTTCTGGAATTCATATTTGAAATATAGCCGGTACGTTTTGGGAAAACTCCTTTCAAGCTCAACTGATGTAATGAGGGCATACTTTAATTTTAAATTGATGTCACCATCATAAGAGTTTCCCAACAGGATTTCACTTACTGGTGTAAGTATTTGAAACCTTTCATTTTTGTAAAACGTCATCTAAATTTTGAGTAACAACGTCTTTATTGATGTTTGAAATTTTTTTTACAATTTACAGAGTCTCTTAGAGATTGGGTTCTAGTTTGGTAATCGTAGTACTTACATAACTATAATTGACATTAATAAATGCTAGCTGTAAAAGTTGATGGGTATTCAAAACCGTTTTTCAAAATATAATTGCAGCTAGAGGATCTCAAAATCTAAGATTAAGTTTTTCATGTTTTCTAAATGATTGGTATTAAAAAGAGCAGCTTCCATCCATATACCCATCTGGTAATTACCAGTTTAGAAAGTAGTGGAGAATTTGGTAGTTTTCCGTTATATAATTGCACTCGCAGTTGTGCTATTAGAAATACTTTTTTCAGGGGACCGCGGTAGAGTAGTGGTCGCGTCGTTGGATTCGGAGAAATTCTACCAAAGTAGCTCAGGTTCAAATCCTGAGCACTGTACTTTCCCAGGGTGTTTGTGGTGCCTTAGTTATAGCTGGGACATGGGGTTTTTCAAGTGTGGGGCATGTTAGACTCGTATGTAGCAGGAAATATGCTGAGCCGGGATAAGTTGGGTAGGATGGAAATCGTGGAATTGCGTTTGACAACTCTAAGATTATTATTTAAAAAAAAAACTTTTCCACATTATTATTTAAATCGTTTACAGTGGGAAACTGGTCTCTAATTTCCTCCCCAACTCTATTAATACCATGGGTCAAACAAGTTGCATAAATTAAACTTGGAAGGAGTATTTTTAAATTCTGCTCTGATTTGATCATGTATGCCGCAGCATCAGTAAGCATTAATATTACCTCTTCAACAAGAGCGAAAAAAAAAACTATTTTGTTAGGCTTTTATTTACAAATCTAGATATTGCTAGGTAATTGGTTTTCTCAAGTTCTCTCGAGCTAATAAGAAACAACATAACTTTGCGAAGAGTACTTTCGTCGAATACATGTCTGTTTCTGAATTTTTCCACAAATTATTTAAAGCAAGAATTTTTAAATTTTGATAGTGGAGTGTTCGCGCTAATTAACGCTTTGCACAAATTAAAATTAAATTTCTCCTTTTGGTTATTTGTGAAAGTAGTGGCAAACGAACCACGTGATGGCACTTGCAGTTTCGGACTTCCTTTTTGACTTAAAATTTGTAAAAAACGACCTTTGAAAGCATGTAATGTATACTTCATAATGTTATGTACTATATATATTTTACTTACAGGAAAAAAAGACAATAATTAAAGAAAGATTTATTTTTTTTCAGAAGGGTACATTTTTGCAATTTTGACAAAAGGGTGCCTAATGTGGAGCCCCCTTAATAATCCTAAATAATAATCGTCAGATAAAGGTCGGATATGGGATATAATCAAAGAAAACGCGGTACAAAAGCAATTTACTTCTTTCAAAAAAAATCAAATCATTCTACTTATTTAAAATTTGTAGTGTTTGGATATTTACAAAAGTCACAAATGTAGACATCCTTGTCAGCTTGCTTTTTTCCAGCCTAACTTCTTTTTGCGGACAGCATCGATAACTTTGGCCATGTCGGCAGTGTTCCACTTCCTTAAATTTGTCTTGGCCATTATATCTTCATGGAATCTGCAACATAATTCCATTAAGATGATAATCTAATAATAATTTGGAGCTTTCAGCACAATCAAATAAGGGGGTCCACTTTAAGCAACGTGAGGGGGTCCGGATTACGCAGCTACTGGCCAAATATTCGATAGCGAATTATTTCGTTAATATAGCTATTGCGTAGACGGTAATGCGATAAATAAAATATTACTCTTTAAGAGTATATATAGGTATATAGGCTTACCTGTCAAATAGTTCACAATACTTGCGACTTTTCACCACCAAGTAAAACTTTCACTTTTCACAAAAACATGTAATGGCGGACTGACAAGCAACAGGTGAAGCGGGTCACGCCAGCGCTTCACAAGTATGCCGCCGCATCCAGAACTATTAGTTTCGGTCGTTCTCGGTAGCTTACAGACAACTGCAGAGCCATAATGAAGGGAGTGCGCTTTAGGAGGAGGGGTGCAAAATATGCAATATATACATAATTAAATCAGCGCCATTAAAGCATTGTGTTGGCATAACAGTATTTTAGAATATGCAATTGACATAATTTAGCGAAATTAATCCCAATTTTTTATTGGTAAAAGTCTTTGAATTAATTAATCGTATAACTGAAGAACTATTCATAGTGTAATGATTTTTCAGTACAGGCCAAGTATAATTTCCGTTACGTAAATTTAAACAAACCCCTTATCCTAGTTTATGATACTCAATATTTTGATTCCCAAAACCGGTGCTGCTTTTCTTTCCGTAAATAGTATTTTGTACAGAAAAACTTGTTTACTGTTTTTCCTACACTTTTTATTTGTTTTGCAAACAGAGTATTTACTGAAACAAAAAAAGGAACGTTTAGTTCTTCACTTTATGTTTTTTAAATTTGTGACTCTACAGCCCTTCTTGAAAAGCTGCGGAAACACTTGATGGTACGCTGGTAAGGCCATTTTGTCATATCATAAGAGAAATTGGAAAATATTGCGGTTTTCAACTCCGTTATATTATTGTAATTTGAAGCAATTTGCGTATGCAAAATATGTTTCTGCAAAGCAGCACTCTGCCAAACAGTGGTCTGCCATATAGTGCTTCTATGTTCCTCCCATACGACTTCCTGGAAATTAGCTATTCCATTGAACAATGCGCTGCAGTAAATCAAGTGTTTTTAAAACCATAATCGGTGGGGTATTAAGGAAGAACCTAAGTGAAGGTAATACTTCTCGAAGTAATATTTGGCGAGGATTGTAGAAATATCACTGCTCTATTAAAGCCCTTAATTGCAGAAGCGTTGCGTTGCAGAGGGCTGACCTTCAACAGCAGAAGTGCTGTTTTATAAAAGCCCGCAATTGTGATTTGTAGAATTGCGCAATTGCACAAGCTCTGCGTTGCACAGGGCTGACTTTAAGTAGCGCTTTTTGCTTTGCGTTAATACTTAGTTGCCAAACGCAAAACATTGTTCTACAGAACGATATTTTACAGCGCAGATGTTGTGTAAAATCGTAAAATAGCAGAAGTGTTGTGTTCGAATGGGAGATTTGCACCAGTGCTTCTTGCAGTAGCGCCGTTATCTAGAAAGCCTCAACATCTTCAGCAACAGCCCACTTGTTTTATAGGGACAACCAACTGCAAATGCGCAATGCCGTGGTAGAGGACGAGTGTATATAAAATAGTTGTAATGTATATTGCATAAGCACGGTGTTACATATCGTTGTATAGCAGAACACTGTTCTATAGTACAGCAAGTTTGTAACATCACCGCTGAGTTTTAGTAGCGTTTTTTGCAACATCAATGTTTTGTAGAATACTTAATTGTAGTATGTTGCAACATGCTATATTGTAAAAGGTTTTGCTCAAAAGGGCTCACCAGTGCGTTTTGCAGTGGCGTCATTATTTAAAAAACCTAAACTGCAGAAGCGCTATGTTGCAGAAGACTGACGTTCAAGAACAGAGCCGCTGTTGTGTAGAAGCACCTAATTGTAAAAGCACAGAACGCAAAACGTTATGGTAGAGAACTATTGTATATAAAATAGCTGTAATGCATAAGCGTGGTGCTATAAAACGTTGTATTGCAAAACACGGTTTTACAATAACGCCGAGTTTAAGTAGCGCTTTTTGCAACATCGATGTTTTATAGAATACTTAATTGTAGTAGTGATATGTTGTAAAAGGTTATGCTCAAAATGGCTCACCGGTGCTTCTTGCAGTAGCGCCGTTATCTAGAAAGCACAAACTGCAGAAGCGCTGTGTTGCGGAGGGCTGACTTCAACAACAGCACCGCTATTTATAGAAGTACATAACTATACAAGCGCATAATGCAAAACGTTATGGTAGAGCACGATTGTATGCAAATTGGCTGTAA
The DNA here is from genome assembly GCA_014611495.1 of Limonius californicus. Lineage (NCBI taxonomy): Eukaryota > Metazoa > Arthropoda > Insecta > Coleoptera > Elateridae > Limonius > Limonius californicus. The sequence goes on along the minus strand of JABXWE010018583.1, from coordinate 15,623 downwards.
TGTATAAGCGTGGTGTTACAAAAAGTTGAATTGCAGAACACTATTTTACATCAACGCCGAGTGTTAATAGCGGTTTTTGCAATATCGATGTTTGTAGATACGTAATTGTTATTTTGCTATGTTGCAAAAGGTTGTGATTTTCAGCAGTACTTTTTGCAGCAACAGCGTTGTCCAGAAATGCCCAATTGTGAAGCGTTGTGTTCAAATCACAGTTTTGCAAAGATTTTCAGACGCATTCAATTGTAGCAGCGCTTCAAAGCCAAAGCATTGTATTAAACAGCAATTTATCTCAAAGGCGCTATCTTGCAAAGTGCTGATATGTATCACAAACGCACTCAATTGCGAAGGAATTGCATTGCAGCGCTCCTCTGCAAAGTCCTCTATTGCAGAAACGTTAATTACAAAGAGTACTCAATTGCAGCATCGCGGAGCACTGCATTGGAACAGCATTGTTTTGTAACAACACTGCTTTGCAACTTCTACTTCTTCAGCCCTCCATCCTTGGAAATAGATTTCTCTCAATTCATGCCAACGTTTACGATTTTGAGCAGTTCGAATCCATATGAGGCCAACTACTTTTTCAGATCGTCATCTCATCTCATTTGAGGTCTTCCACGAGTTCTTTTACCCAGATACAGCCCCCACTTCTGTAACACTGCATTCCATCTTTCATCACCTTGTCGTGCGTTGTGGCCAGCAAAGCTCCACTTTAGTCTTGCTACGTAACCAGTCACTCACTTTACTTTCGTTTTTTGTCGAATCCAGTTGTTGGTCTTCCTGTGCCTTAAACTGATACCCATTGCTGTCTACTTTTTTATGAATCTGTCCATATTTGTTTTTGCGAGGGTCCATGTTTGGGAGGTATATGTCAATACAGGTTGCTTTGCAACAACACTGTTTTCTTAACACGATTATTTGCAGAACACTGTTTTGCAAAATCACTCGATTTCAAAGGCGCTTTATGGCACATGTTTGGTGGATAAAGCGCCATTTCACAGAAACGCGTTAGTTAGTTCTCGGCCAAGTTACTTCTTAATCTTTATCGCCAATATCTACAAGTTTGAAGAATAGACACTACAATCATAGACAGATATCTAGATGTAACAATCTCGTACACTATATGATGTATATATTTACAGCTTCACTTAAATGTTAGCTATACCACTTCTACAAGGAAGTAGTTTGATATTGATTCGTCCAAATTCCCCGACATGTGTTGAGAAATTGCAGAATTCAGAAGTTCGTTTTGTGGAAAAGAATAAACGCGACGCATTTTATTCACATATAACTTTTATAAGTGAAGTTTTATTCCTATATTGAGTTAAGCAAAACTTCAAGTAGCAGAAGTCACGACAGGGAAAGAGTAAATTTATCCACAGTGTTGACACATTTCTCTAACATACACGCAGAGGGCTACACGTAATCGCAGACTAATATATAGCTTATTGATCTGGCGTACTTGATTTTTATCGATTTATTTGTTTTACAAGTTTACACGAAAACAGTAGAAAATGAAACGTACATTATGGTTCTGCTAAAATGCCTTGCGTTATACCTAGGCGTGCCTTGCCCCAATCATCTGTGAGTTGGATCTATTTTTTTATTATTTTGCTTGACCCAGTGTAGATTTATCCTAATCGTAAAAACATTAAAGTTGTAGCAAATTAAATAGGCAATTACATACAGCCATGCAAGAGGGTCGTTATATTTCAACCAGCCCAAAACAGAAGAACAGTTTTTACCTTGAACTATCGAGTGTCGACAATATACCACCGTGGAACGCCAAGGATACAACCTGGCTGCACTGATTAAAATAAATAGGCGAATTAGCAGTGGTGAATAAATTGAATAATTTGAATCTAATTTACAAGTTAAGACTATAAAACGAAAAACCGCGATAGTCAATAACGCGCTGTCTGCTGGCACGCACGAAGCATTTGTTTGCGGGAGACCAATAAATTAAGCTAATAAATGAGGTGTAAAATGTAGGGAGTAGTAGTAATTTGGACTAAAGTAGTCTACTTGTTCAACGGAGTTCTTTTATTCCCACTTTTTATGTGCAATGAACGAGTACTTTTTCTTGTTTGCTCTCTCGAAGCCACAGATTTACACCTCCCTCGAAAAACTGCAGTTGTACCAGACTCTAACAAAATTCCGTTCTATAAATTACGGAAACCGACGTCAGCCAATTTGTATTTAATATGTTCTTCTCCGAATATATTAAATTTAAGTGTGTTACCCAGTACCCTGTCCAGCGACAGATTTATTGTCCGTACAGACAGAATACTAATATCTCTGACGCTATCGTCTAGTTCCCCGTAATTTACTGAACGTATGCGAGTATACATATGAATGCACATAATTTATCACGCAATATTTTTGGATTAAATCTATTCAAAAATAATCGTACAAGTCGAGGGTCAAATTAAAAGCTTGAGGAAAATTGAATATGCCTGCGAACGCCTCGAAAGTGCTCGTTTTGAAAGGAATTTGAGTCTCTGTTTATCTCGAGCTATTACTAAAACATATTACGAGACATAAATTTACCAAACCAATAAATGTTAAACAGATTTACTTCCTGTTAGGGTAACAAATTCGTATTGAAAGCCGCAAATAATGGGAAATAGGAAACGAGAATAGAACGAAGCTTTTATTTTTTTATCGTTTCGTTCTCAAGTGCTAGTTATTCATGCATCTAGTTTTGTTGTATTCTCTACTATAGCATATATAATTAATAATTAATAGGGGAAAGTTAAATTCAAATTTATTTAACCAATCCATAAAGTGTTAGGGTTTTGACGGGGACGGTGTAATATGTAAAATGAACAAAAGCTTTCACGGCCATAACCTATTCCTGTTTGATCAAACCCCAAACGCGTTTTCTGACAAGTAGATACGTAAACGATGACTTGACCGTAACCATAAAAACAATATAAAGGGGCGAACATGAATAGATGTTTGAGATTTATACGGTAGAACAACGATGAGCGCCGTTTCGGTTTCTAAACTACTTTGAAAGAGAAAAGTGTATAAAAGTATAAAATACAGGATCGTTGAGTAACACTATTGGAAAATCCTTCGATCCTACAAATCCGAGACACCAATTCCGTTGCAAACATCACATGTCGCTGGAAAGATATATGTCCTAGTTCCAGGACTACGAGAGCAAGGTTATAAAATTTCAGCTACGACGCAGAGATTCAAGGAAGCTTGGAAATGTCGCCCGGAGAGGACATATAGCGCTCGGAATGCGACACATATGGTGATACAAAGCGCCTCCCCCGAATTTGCACCACTGTTAAATCCCAAATTTGTTTTATTTGTCACGGTTGGCAGGAAAATTAATTTGAAGTTTACATAAAAATCTGCACATTTAAGGGGCTTGCCTGCTCATAATTTCTAAACCTTCCGGGATATTTTTAGGTGTGTGATACGCTACATTGGACATTTGTATATATTTTATAAAAGTTTTACCACTTAATTTATTAAACTGCTAATTATAGACTACCGATCAAAATATTTAACTAATGCTATAACAGAATAAATAACTAATCATTGTGTGAAGCTGCGACGCTACTACAGTATTTCTTACATACGATTCTTGGTTCAACATACGCGGCGAACATTCTAGGATGTTATTTTAAGAGATATTGAATCGAATACACAAATTATTTAGATAAATCTCAAGTAATCTTTCTTTTAATTGCCGAACACGAAAACAACTTGTTAAATATTTAATACGTTTGTTAAATATTTAAAAATTAAGGAATTATTTATAATAAAGGACTTTCGGAAATTATAATAAACATTTAATGTTTAAACTGTATTTAAAATATATTTCATAAATGCTGTATACCAAGTATTTATGTCATAAATAAGTTCGGTAGATTTCAATAACGAATGTTTCCTTTTTAATTTTTAATTGCCATCGTTTTTGGCCACTTGGTGTTCATTTATGGCTATAAAATACAGGGTGGTCCACGACGTTAGGTCACTGCTTCGTGTACGTAATCTTTAGAACAAATATAGTTAAACATTCTAATAAAGTTATGCCTTAAAGTAGCCGTTTTCAAAATATAGAGTGTTCAATTATTGTTTATTAAATAATTACAATTAAAAAAAAACCAATATTTATTTTTATATTAGTTGTTCCATGATGTGAGGTCACTACTTCACCTACGTGTAGGAGAGGTGAGAAAAAGTCGAAACCAAAGAAAATTCATTTTCTCTAAATCGACTATTAAAGAAGTTATTCATGGCATGTTTTAGTTAAACACTGAAGCAGCCGAAACAATTAATGATATTAAGTGGTGGAACAGGTCTACAAGGCCTATCCCCTGAAGATGATTATGATGATGATAAAGTGGTATTTGATACAAGCTGTTTACGTTACTATGGAAATGATTTTATTTCCTTGTATGTCAAACAGTAGAGCACCTCAGTTGATTTCTCTGCTTACGTTTATTAACAGTGTCGATAATGTTTACGTCTACAACGGGAGAGTACGCCGATATCTATTAGGTGTACGGTTTTCTGATGGAAACTCAGTAGCAGCAGCTCGAGAATATGGGTTGAGATATCAAAATCGGCGACTACCGGACCGACTACACAACCACCTACGTGAACACGGGTCTTTACAGAAACCGTCGACCGAGCGTCCAATACAGCAAGTACTAGACAATGAGAACAACATACTGCGAGAAACTGATAATAATTCCAGCACAAGTTACCCCATTAGTGTACAAGGTCTACTGGAGAAATTTTTTCCCCTTTTTCGGTAAAAACACTATTTATTAACTAAATAAAAAGCCATTTTATGAAAAACAAGTTTGATATTTATTAAAGAAAAAAATACAGGGTGTCCCTTTAAACGGACATCATACATCTCGTAACCTATTATTATGAAGTGTGATATAAAACAAAGCAATATTTTACATGTAATCCAATATCACATTTGGAACAAATAAATTGGGATATTTTACCACAATGTCCACACCGTCTGTCAGTACCGTGGTAGACGAGCAAATGATTTATTTTGTCGTATCTTGCCTCAGGGTTAACTGGTGGATGGACCTGTTCCTTATTTGATTGTGTGTGGCGTTACGATATACTGCTATTGTATTTGTCTAAGAAAATCTATAGATGTAGAAACTTAAATGTGATATACATGAATGAAAACAACTGAAAATTGTGATTGAAATCCTTTTATAACAGGTAACAATACGGTCGTCATACCTTCAGAAGAACTGACTCATTAACTTAATGGACCAGGATTTTCCACTGTTCGTTGCATTCTACCCAATTAGTATTGTATACATATTTTCTGTATCATTAGGTGAGAGAAATGGTAGTAGTATTTTCTTTGTCCAATCTTTCTTCATATGCATGTTTTATACAACTTTAATTTTTTCTTTATGTGTAAAACGACGTGTTAGAGATTGTTCCGAGAACATCGCAACGTCAATGTCTTCGCTCAACATTAGAAACACTTTTACCAACAACTTTCGATTTAATTCTTCTTGCTGGGATTTGTTCATGTACATATTGAACTTTTTTCTCTAGAAGCTTCCCGTGCCTGCGATGTCACATTTCGGTGCTTAGTTATTTATAATGGCGTTTGAACTAAATGGGTCGTCCTTATCAATTGAAAATAATAAGTTACCACATTACGATATCGATTTTTTCAAAGGCAGCAACGATCTGATGTTCTACGATGATATTTCGCTGATATTTTATTGCGTATCGTGTATGGAAGAGTTATACGGACCTTATAGACCCATGGCATGCTTTACTATTTTTCCACTTCTTTCTATTCTGTGCTGTTTCCTTGCAAATTTCCAGGCATTTTAGATTCTACTCCAAGCACTCGCTTCTATTTGATTTGAGGCTTTTCTAAACTTCTGGTTGCATCGTGCTAGGAGCTTCTTTGGTATTCGGTTTTCTGTCATGCTCGATATGTGTCCTAACCATCTCATTCATCTCCCGTTGAATACTCCCTCAATGCTTGAATATCTATACAGATCTATTAGTTTTTGGTTACTTCTTCGTTCCCATATTTCGCCTATTCTCTTCCCCCTTGATATCGTCCTTAATATTTACCTCTCCCAGATGTAGTTTACTTTTTCGTTTAGGTTCATTGTTCGCGTGTTTGGGATACATTTTCGATCTTAGCACTAGATTCAATGGTGCCGCACTTCTATTTTCGACGTTTACTCTTGCTTCAATTTCTGTTCGTACGTCGCTATTACTTTACACTATCGTTTCAGTGAAAGTATACTGATGTACTTCTTCCAAGATGTATTCATCCCCTGCGTGGAGCTTTATTTTGTATAAAGCTTTCCTAAATATTTTTACAAAGTGGTAAGTTCTTAAATGATAGACAAGAGCGAACTTCATGTTCTCCTACAATATTTAATTCATATGTGATATATTTGAGCATGACGCAGAAAAAATCGTATAACAGTAATTAAATGCGAGGTTAAAACTAATCTCGGGATATTTACTGGTGGGTATTGTAACTATGTAGCTATTTTACCAATCACTAATGGCCTTTCTAGCTAAATCGGTTTAGTTCACGTACTCTAGCAAATGCTAATAGATGGGAAAAGATCCTGACTGAATGACTGAAAACCTAAGAAGCACATTGTGTACATTCTGTACAGGTAATCTTAAAGCGAACGGTTTATTTAGTCATTCTATTAGAGGCCAGCGTCTGTAGTCGTGTGTGAATTCATCCAAAATACTTATATTCATTAAAGCTATATAAATAAAAACTAACCTACTGGTTTCAACATGCCAACGTAGTCTAATGTGAAACACGTCGTCCTATACTATTGGTTGCCTACGCCAAACCGAGAATTTTATTTAATATACGAAACTAACTCATCGCTAATCTGGATACATTTATTCAAAAATTAATCCGTTCGATAAAAGCACAACGTTGTTAATGTGGCGCATGTTACGTTTCAACTCGTACATTAAACGATTTAATATCAATTGGAACTACAGTTTATATGACTCCAAGCCCTTTCAAGTTATTATCTGGTAGCTTTTGAATTGCTTTTTAAAACTATAAAACAAAATCGCAGGAACACGATATACGATTTAATACACTCGTTTTCTGGCCGAAGCAACATAGTTTATTGTCTTTTTAAATTTGCTCGCGGAAACTAATATCTAAAAAGAGATAAATCACGTTTTAAAACTTCCTAACTGATTTTACAACATTTATCCATTTTCTGGGTATTTGGTGGCGATAAACGCCCTCATTGTTGCGGATTTATTATTGATATTTTATTTCACACATTTCACAACTTTCGCAATACAATGGAAGCGAAAGAGTACGAATCAGGCAGGCAAAATTAAAAAGCAAAACATAGTAAAAAGTAAGAAATCATATAAATACAGATATGAAAATGGATGGTAGCTGTTTATTAGAAATGGAAATAGGCAAAAAAATATAAATAGAAATGGTGGAAAGGAATGAAAAATATCTAAACGAAGAAATGGTCAAGACCATTATCAAATAAAATTACAATCATATATTGGCTTTACAATTATTTTCTTGCTTCAACGCAACCAATTAACCTTAAACATATAGCTTGCAAGCCCCAAATGGGAGTTTGTTTGGCCCAGCAACACATATTCGCATTTGCAAAGAGAAGCATTTGTGCAGCATAATAAAATTCTCTGGGGGGAACCGACATCACAGAAATTTCCCAGCTACGTCATTCGTCTACAACACTATTTCAGCAGGAAATGTTTTCACCCCAGTTTGCTTTAACGCTCGGTTAGTTTCGGTTATAAAGTGACCATAGATTAATGGAGAAACTAACAGACACCAAAAATGAAACTGTACTTTGGTGGGTCTAACCCAGAGATGAATATGTTCAAGTTATTCCATAAACCTGCTTTCTATTTTTAGGTAGTTGTTTTCACTTTATTCATCTCCATCGTTTTCAGTCAGTTATTATTTTGCGTCGAACCGAATGCATAACGGGAATGACAAATATTAAAGAGTCAAAATGCAGAGATTAAAGATTAAATACATTGCGCCCAATTTGAAATAGATTTTTTTCAATAATATATTGTGAATTGTAAGTATTGGGGTCTTGCAGATCACCGTTTGCAAGACAGTATTTTGATTTTATATTTTGTGTTTTCAGTACCAAATGTGCAAAAATATTACCTAGTTTTCCCAAAGATCCGCCTCAATTTGTCAGCCGTATGTACTTCTGCTGCACGCTATAAATATTTACTTGTTTGCTACATCAGAAGGTATTCAAATATTTACCAAATCCAAATTTTACGACCGAGGCTACGGCTCCGATTCACAGTTTAGGAAACAGTGTTGTATATATTACGTGTACGTACATGAAATGCTACCGTTAACTGTTGTACCAGTATTCAAATGCAATGACTAGCAATTACTTTATAGATTTACTTTATCAAACCTAAGTAATTAATTAATTTATCTGTATATTTCATGCAATTTTCACGTTAGTGAGTTAGATGATACAACGCAACATTTTAACAGTAATATACCTTACTATCTAGATATTTTGATCAATTTAATCAGATTGTTCATAAATGCTGGCTAACACACTAATTTTTCGATTTAATTATCATGAGATTACTTTATTCGCTGCTTAATAACGGAGTTTCTTATATATGCAATTACTACTTTATACAGGGTGTCAATTTGAAAAGGTACAATTTGTTATGTCCCAGGAAATAGAAGAGGTATTGAAAATTTCTAGAAACAGCTTACAACGTGGAGGGGTAATCTTCACACTCATAAGGCAACCTTCTTCATTGCCTCATTGGAAATCCCTTATAAAATACTATTCAATAGGAGCAAATATGTTTTAAAATGAACATTTGAAGTTTTATATCCTCTTTTTTCCGAAACGACTCAGGCAAAACAAATTTTCAATGAGGTATTTCAAGGTGAAATTTTTTTGTTGGGGTACCTAAACCTTATTTTCTTATGGATATCTCAATTTATTATCTACAATATGTCCATCTGAACATTTAGGAATTAGTTTGACGGTAGAATAATGACATGGCTGTCCAATGACATACTTCTTTTTCTCTTTTAATCAATAACGATTATTGTTGGCTATTGGGGTTAACTTAAAGCTAACTCCAAATCTAGTTGTTAGGTCATTGGGATTATGACCCTTAAGTCTACGGTTACCAATGGTTCTTCGAAGAAATTGTTTCACTAAACGGTTTGTATGGACACTTAACCTCGAGCGATAGCTGACACTGTAGTTTTTAATGTCTTGCTTAACATTCACTAATTGGAGATCGCGGCGGATTACGTCATTGGGAATAAACTATGGGGCGCCAACAACAATACGCAGTACTTTGCACTGAAATCTTTGAAGAATTTCTATATTAGTGTTGGAAACTGCGCCCCATAGTTGTATTTCAAATGTCCCCACAGATTTTAGAATAGGTAAGTCAATTAATAGTTTGTTTTCCAATGAAAGTGTCGACTTCCTACCGATAATCCAGTAGATTTACCGTCCCAGTTGCTTCTTTTTTGCGAATATGTGCTTGCGCCACTTCAAATGTCGATCAAGATGGAATCCGAGGTATTTAGTTTCTTCTGGTTGAGGTATCTGTTGGTTGTTTAGTTAGACGGGAGGGCATGTTCTTAGGGTAAAAGTCACATGCACTGACTTGCTTTCGTTAGCCTTTACTCGCCATCGTTTCATCCATTTCTGTATCTTATTTAAATTGTCTTACAATATCTCTGTAGCTACTGTAGGTATTACTGTGCGTAGCTAGTATAGCGCTGTCATCTGCACAAGTGGCTGTTATGGTATTAGTATTTGTGGGTATATCTGCTGCGAAAAGTAAATGCAGTGGGTGTGATTTCAGTATAATGAAGATGTTATCGGGAAATATTTTTCCGATTTTTACAGAAATCCTGCGTATCAAACTTTATCGAAAGCTTGGCTAATTTCAAGGAAAGCTACTGAGCAGTAGTTCTCGTTTTCAACAGCTTGGTTTATTGTTGTCGTGATTCTATGGATTTGTTCGATGGTTGCATGTTTGCCCTTTTTTCAAAAACGATTATTAAAATAGTGTTGATAGAAATGGGGAGCAGATTAACGGCTTCACGTCATCTATTGTTGAGCCTGGTTTAGGAATCATAATTATTTGAGCAACTTTTCATTTTTTCGGAAAGTGCCCAATTGCTCACTATGGCGTGTAGAGTTGTGTGATATATTTTATCGCTACTGATGGCAGCTCTTTCAGTACTTTTCTAGTTATGAGATCATACCTAGATGCTTTGTTTGAAATAAGCCCTTTGTTTATTCCAATTTTTATGTTAACTATTGTGAAGTGTTTGAATGCGAGGTCCAGTTGATCGGGTGCATTTAAAAGTAGTTGAATTTCAGCGTCTTCTTCATCTGTGGTTTCAGATCCAAAAGGTTGGAAGACTTTTGTTAAGTGTCTTGCCGATAGTTCAGCTTTTTGCTTGTTGCTCGTCCAGTTTTTATCTTCCGTTCTTAGTGAAGGGATTGTCATTTGTGGTTGTTTTTGGTTGGTTTTCTCGTTGCTCTCCATAAGGAATATTAAATGACTTCTGTTGCAGTCAAGCTTTCCAAGTAATTTTGAATTTCTCTATTGTTGTGCCAAGTTTAGGAGCTGTTTTAATTTCTTCAGTGATTCATTTAATTTGGATTTATCATGAGGGCATCTTGTTTCTTGCCACTGCTTCCTTAGTTTGCGATTTTCAGCAATTTTTTGTTTACTGGTTGCAGGGCATGATTCCCCTGTATCATTTTCTTTTGATTCTGGCGTAGCGTTCCATGATGCCTGCTGCGTGGTTTTCGTCAGGTGTTCTACTACTTCTTCAATGTCAGCTACTGTCTTTAGTGGGGTTTTTATAGTTAGATTGTGTTCTACCGAATATCTAAGGTTTTCCCAATTTGTTATCTTAAAGCAAGTTGGGGTTTTGATTTTGCTAAGTACCTTCGTATTTACGATGACTATTACTGGAAAGTGGTCTGATGATAGTTCAAGGCCAGATTCTGCCTCCTTCGACTACGCAGAAGTCTATTACGTCCGGTGTTTTCCTTCAGTCAGAGGCTAGTAGGTTGGTTGTCCCGTCGATAGGTGCTGTAAATTATTTTTCTGCATTGCCTTCAGTAATTCTCGGCTTTTGGATGTAGTGAGTCGGGGTTTCCATAGGGTATGCTTCACGTTGTAGTCTCCCCGAGCAATAAACCGATGGGCAAGGGAGCTATAGAAATGTTCAAGTTGTTATTTTTTAATTGGGTGTTTTAGATGGCAGTAGACAGCTGCTATCGTTAGTGGGCCTAAACTTAAGGCGCTAAATAGGGAAGGTTACCTGAGTCATGATGATTACCCTTGTTTGTTGTAGAAACGCTTACTAGAAATTTTTAATAAGTTTCTACTTCCAGAGATATATCACATTGTTCGTTTTCGAACCGACACATCATCATCATCACACAGCCGTCTGCGCCCATTGCTGGGCATAGACCTATCATAAGCTCTAACATTTTTGATGATCTCCAGCAGCATTCATCCAATTTCTAGTTATTCTTGATGTCGTCGGTCCAACACGTCGGTGGATGGCCTCTACTTCGGAATGCATCGTGTCTGAGCTTCCATTCCAGAATTATTTTGGGCCACCTGTTTTCTTTTCCTCTAGTTACGTGGCCCGTCCCGTTCCATTTCAAGTAAGCTATTTCCTCTACCGCATCTGGCTATCCCGTCTTTCTACGTACAGCAGCGTTTAGCCCCCTATATCTAAGAGCGAAGCTTCAGACAGCTCTTTCCACACTTCTCTGTAGGCACTACTCGAATCATGTTCGCGCAGTTTTTGGTCAGGGTTAAAGTTTCAGCACCATAGGTCAACACCTGCAAAAAGCATTGTCCATATACGTTTCTTTTCAAGCTTACTGGGATATCGGACTTGAAGACGTACCTTAGCTTGCCAAAGGCAGCCCAGGACAAACATAATCTCCTGTTGACCTCGCATGTTTCGTTACCTCTCCCTCTTTTATAATGCTCACTATCAATACGTGTATATACTTAGAATTAGTTGGTAAGTATTTTAAGTTTTATACCAAGGATACCATCTTCATCTGTTCCTGTAATGTGACATGTATGAGGTATCTTAGGATATGAATCAAAAACACACCGTAAATATTTATAGTTTCTTCCTTGATTCCGTTGAAGTATAAAGCATTCAACAAAACTCCAAATCTATGTCGTAGCGTATATCATAACTGTGTAAGAGTTCGGATGCGGAAACCAATGTTAGATATGCATATTACAAAATCTAATATTTTATTCTCTTCGTTTCATGTTTGGGCATGAGAAAGTACAACGGTTACATTTTTTACTTATTATTTTAAACAAACCCACGAGTTCTTTTTTCGTTTATGGTTGTTTAAGATTTAGGAGGAATAAATCAGGAAAATCTTACTAATATAGTTGGCTGTTTCAATATCTGCTACAATCGCCTAATCGAAATATTAATTTTTAATTAATATGTTCATTGTTCATACTTTGTCTTTACTTTAATAAGTCGATTATTTTCCGCTGAGTAGGTTTCCAGGTTTTAATTACCAATTACGTATTTGATATTCCAACTAAGCTATGAAGACGTCGCTTCGTAAGCTAAAGTATTTTTATTCATTGCTAATAGCTTGAGCAAAGTATTTCATTTACAATTTTTATTTTTTTCCATAATAATCCAATAACGTGCATAATTTCCTATGAGCTTGCCAAATATTTAATGGAGGTCTTATTGCAGCAGAGCTAAGTAAAGCTGAAGTGCGTGCGATTTAAAAGGAACCGGGAGTAAACGCTATTACGTAATAACACATTTTTTAAACGGCCCTGTTGTCAATTTGTGTCGTCGTTAAAAATTTTATGTTCAATTAAAGAGAAAATTAGCGATATTAAAATTTAAATTTTCACATTTTACACGGTTATCTGCATCAAAAGTTCATCACGCTTATATCATTAGATTACTTTAATAAATGCGAACAAAGCAGAACGCTGTATTCCACCAACTTTTATATGTAACGCTAAAATTTCATTATTCCTGCTCATAGACGGCACAATAATGCGATTATCATCACCTCTGTGAGGTTTTAAACTATATTTTCTTCTTGCTGCAGCGGAAGTTTTATCCTATCAAACGGGGTTTAATATTAAATCATATTTCAATTACGAGCTTATTCCTGCCATCGTCGGGATCTACGAGAATTTTAATTCAGAACGCTGCAAATAACAACACCGCAGAAGAAATTTACAATGGATGGGATTCTCAAGCTTCCGTTTGGATTGATGTAATCGCTGTTGACACAGAGCGAGCAAGCTAAAATAACATATTGTTTCTGTCATGGAAATGGCGATTCTAGTTTGCAGTCCAACTTGTTTACACTCGTTATCAGGAGCAGACTTTACCCCACATTGCTGTATAAGCTGACTAGCTAAATCCCACTAGCTTGATAACCGGAATATTATTATAGGATTAGCATCGCTTCCGTGTTGTTACTACCAGATTTATGACATCTTTAAGTACCATAGGATTTAATAATTGAAACTGGATAAATAGCGAGTGTGTAAGTAAATTAAACGCAGAGTATGTGGTAATCTTCATTAAGACACACATGTTCCAGACATGTAATATTGATGTAAACCCATTTTATTAACTAGTCTGCACACTGATTAGTCTGAATTATCTGTAACCCGAAACACTTTAACTAAATCGATGACCAGTGAGGCTTTACTAATGATGCAGACAGAGCTTAAATAATCATCATCTGTTGCATTAATGAGGTTTTGCGTGCTACTAAAAGGTAATATCTAAATTATTTGTGTTAAAATGATTTATTACTCTATACTGTGTCTATAATGTAATTTTCAGATCATGTTCTTTACTGCTCATTCTGGCACGTAGCCAACAATGATATGTTCTGTATATAATTAGAAATATTCACATATGAATACTCTTATCCGCTACAAAATGATAAAATATGCATCTCAATATTGCACTGCCACTGCAATTGTAGTACACCGTAAAATTACTAGGTTATTAATAAAATTCAGTTGTTGAAGTAATATGCACTGCAGTAAGTGAAGCAACTGTACTATGTATTTTTAGATAACAATATGAAAGACATTGTTTTATTTCAAAATCTTTTCGAATGCCTATAGATCCTTATATAATTAAACCAACGCATTAAGATGTAACTACCCAACCAAAAATTAAGAATAATGTAGTCCACAATTTAAAGAAATCGAATATCTATACAGCAATCACAATATTGACATGTGGTGATGTATTGCAATATTCAGGGTTTCCCAGCGAATTGTAGGGAAATGTATGGATATTATTTTTTTTATCCAACACACACGTATAAAAGCGATATCTATGGTGATTTCGAACAAGTAATGTGGTTTATAACCCACTAGTTGATTATAATTCTAACTCACTAGTGAGTTACAAGTCTAACTCACTATTATTTATTGAAGGCGCATTTCAAGGTCAAACCATCATTTATTGTTAACTCTTATTTAACACTAATATTAATATTAATAGTGAAGGCTAAACAATTATTTGATTCATCTCTCGACATATTTACAACGGTGGAAGGCTTATTCGAATCGGAAGTAGTACCAACAAACGTAGACTCACTTCCAGGTTGCACATATGGCACACATTCGGATGGTTCGATGTTTGGTTCTGTTGAAGTGGAGCTGCTACCTTGAATTTTCTTCGCGAGGTCAATTTTAGGGGAAACGGATTCTTCTATATAGCCTTCTGCAATTGAAGTCGACTTCCAGCCTCCTAGTTGTTTGAATTTTATAATGTCGCCGTCTGCATTAGCCAAAAGTGAGGCAGAAGAGCGTCTAATACAGTGCCCGGGGTAGGACTCTAGTTCTGGCAATTGCAAGAATTTTGCAATTGAACGAGGTATTTGTGACAGTTTATTTATTCCAACGGGCTGAATCGTGCATTTTTGAAACTGATAGTTGACGAAAAATCTTCGATATGGTGTATTCTTTGGCCTCAGAGATAAGTATTTTTTTATTAAATCTAGGGCATTCACGGGATATCCTTCTTCAATGATGGTGAAGCTTCGAGAAGTGTAAGTTTTTCTATCCGGGATAGAAACAAAAAAGTACGCCCCTCTGTCGTGTACATTATCAATGGTTAATTTGACGAGCTCGTCACAACGACAAGCTCCAGAAATTCCAATAATTAATGCCACCTGCAAACAGTAATAAAAATTAGTTATACTGATATTAAACCATGAAATACCTTCGCCAGCAAATATTCCTTGATAAGTGCGGTTCTCAAAAAAATATATATGTGCTCCCTCTCCAAAATTTTAGATTTCTTGGGTTTATAACCTTTTGATACACTTTTCAAGAATGCAGTAAGTTGGGTATACTTTGATATATCGATCCTTTTATATTGCTTTAGTGTAGATTTAAGCATCGAATACTTGGTCCACATTGAAGAAGGAGCGACTCTTTGGGAAACATTAAGAAAGTACGCTAGAAAAACGTCTTCTTCCAACACATTGTCGACTTTTTTTTCACTACACCGGGCACTG
>JABXWE010018582.1:0-38915 GCA_014611495.1 Limonius californicus | reverse complement strand
TTATCTTCAACAACTCTGACCAAACACCATATAAGAACAAAGACGGAAACCCCTATATTTACTAAAACATACAGATACCCACACGTACACAGACAAGAAGTTAAAAGACAAATTGACAAAATGTTAGAAGAAGATATAATTGAACCCAGCGAATCGCCCTACAACTTTCCCATTTGGGTAGTCCCAAAAAAACGTGACGCTTCTGGCAAACAAAAATGGCGAATTGTTATTGACTACAGACGACTAAACGAACAAACTATTGACGACAGATTTCCTTTACCCCGGATAGAAACAATACTAGATAACTTAGGTAGAGCTAATTACTTCACTACCCTTGACTTAGCTTCCGGTTTTCATCAAATCGAAGTTGAACCCCGTGACCGAGAAAAGACAGCTTTTTCCACAGAAGAAGGGCACTTCCAATTTAAACGCATGCCCTTCGGCTTAAAAAATGCTCTTTCAACATTCCAGAGAGCAATTAATACCGCCCTAACAGGACTCACCCCTAACCAATGTCTAGTATATCTTGATGATATTATTATTTGCTCGAGTTCAATACAAGAACACATAATCCGTTTGAAAAATGTATTCCAAAAATGTAAAGCCACCAACATAAAAATTCAATTAGACAAATCTGAGTTTCTCCAGAAAACTGTGAAATATTTAGGACATATAATAACACCCGATGGAGTAAAACCAGATCCCTCCAAAATTGAAGCTATTAAAAAACAAGAACCCAGATTAAATCATTTTTAGGCCTATTTGGATACTATAGAAAATTTGTAAAAGATTTTGCTAAGATCACTAAATTCCTTACTCACTGTTTAAAAAAAGAAAACAAAATTGTTCATAATCAAAGTTTTATAGACTCTTTTGAATATTGCAAAAATCTACTGATTAATGAACCCATTTTACAATACCCGGATTTTAGTAAACCCTTCGAACTGACCACAGATGCCTCAAAATTCGCACTTGGTGCAGTTCTATCACAAAATGGAAAACCAATTAGTTACGCTTCTCGTACGCTCAACGATTCCGAACAGAAATATAGTACAATAGAACTCGAATTATTAGCTATCGTATGGTCTACGAAACAATTTAGACCCTACCTATTTGGAACCAAATTCACCCTCTTCACTGACCACAGACCTTTAATATGGCTTCGTAACCTTAAAGAACCTAATTCGAAACTTACTAGATGGGATTTGAAGTTAGAAGAATTTAATTTTGAAATAAAGTACTTACCAGGAAAAACGAATAAAGTAGCCGACGCACTCTCTCGTGTTCAAATCCACCCACTAACGATTAGCGATGATATAATGAACGATATTGATGAAATTTTAAACGACTTTGATCGAATAAACATACCTGAACCCATATCTTCCAATATTAGTGTAATACCTAATCAACCAGAACCACCTAATATTGATGATTTCCTTGACATACCCATATGCATAACACCCACTCAAGACATCACATCAACACCTATAAACGACGATAATGATTCATTAGTAGATACAATCCATACCCAAGAAAGCTCATCACCAGCAATAGATATCAGTGATAAACCTTTACAACATTTTAATAAACAAATAGAATTTATTGAAGCTAACTTACCCAGAAAAATTCGGACTTCAAAATTTGATGGAATCACCCATTATTCAGTCGTTGTAAACCCCAATAATAAAGAAATTAAATTTAACGAATTATTGATAGAATACTGCGAACCAAAAACGCACTATTACTGTTACTTTTCCAAAGAATCTTTATATCAAGAATTTTCTAAATATATAAAATCAATTACCAACGAAAATACCCCAAAATTTCACAGGTGTACTACACAAGTTACGTATGTGACTAACCCAGAAGACCGACAAAATCAAATAATGAATTATCATCTAGGTAAAACCAACCATCAAGGAATATTAGAAACAATTGAACATCTACAACGTAAATATTTCTGGAAAAATATGACCAACGATATCAAAAACTTCATTAATAAATTGTCAAACTTGCAAAGTTCAAAAATATAACCGAAATCCAATAAAGCAACCTTTACAGCTGACCCAAACTTTGAACCGACCATTCCAAACAGTCCATATGGACATATTTCAAGTCAATAATAACAAATATTTAACTTTAATAGACGCATTTTCTAAGTTTGCCCAAGCATATCATTTACGTTCTAGCAACATGATCGACGTAACTGATCGACTATTCCAGTTTATTACTACGTACACTACTCCAAATGTATTAGTAGTGGACAATGAATTTAGTAAACAACCCCTCATTAATTTCCTACAACTACATAAAATTCGGTTGCACGTTACAACCCCATACCATCATCAAGTTTACTGTCAACAATCAACTGAGATGATTATGAATTTGTTTCCTATCAAAATTATCACCTTTGTTTTATTTTTGTGTCTACGGCCAACTAAAGTTTGTAATACAATTAAACCTGCAATAATAATATCGGTTATCAGTGTTTGAGTAAACTTTTTTTTTCGAAACTATACGAATTACGGAGTTTTTACAAGAGTCAAAAAATGAAGCTAATGAATAAGTCTTCACCTTAAAAAAACATAGAATGGTATCATCATCCTTAAAAAAATTCTGAACAAATTTATCAGGGGGTGGGGGTGGTTTTAACCCTTCTCCAATTTTCTTTGGGTTTCTTTCGTTACTGAAAGTAGTGGCTTCCTTTGAAGTGCCCAGGTACCAAATTTCATTAAAATTGGTTCACACGTTTCTGAACAGCATACAAAAATGTGATTTTTTAAGTAAACTTTGAACTCCTCTCACGGGCAAACGGTACATTTTGGTATATGACAAAGTTGGGTCCAATCGACCTCTTTTGAAGTAAGTTAAACGGCCTTTTAATAAACCAGATATTTTAATTATACATACAAGATTATAATGTAGGTCAGGTTCTATACATTTAATCCGTCTTTTCAAAAGCTTTTCTGTTTCTGAATGGAAAATACTTTTTGGTCTGGTACATAACCAATTCCGCATCAATTCAACAACCTCTTCAACCCAACTGATCCTTCAACGCTCCAAAAAGGTGGACATCACTTGGTGCAAAGTTGGTGGGTTGTCGAAGTCAAGATCTGTATTACACAGGATCGTTTTGTTTGCCATATATGGCCTAGCACAAACTGTTCGAAAGTTGAGTCAGTCGTGGAGTATTGAAAATGGTGAACCAGGGCTAATATTTAATTCAGTTGCAAATTCATTAATTTTACGCCGCCGATTGTGGCGAAACACTCGTTCAGCTATCTCGACGTTGATGTCAGCCTTTGCAGAGGAAGGCCTACCTCAACGCTCTTTATCGCAGGCAGAAATTCGTAAATCTTTTAAAAGATCTTACCATTCATGACCGGCCTCTCGTGATCTAGTGGTTAGCGTACTTGCCTTTAAATCCAAGAGACACGAGGTCAAATCCGACTCCGGGGAAAAATCTGAAAGTACGCCTTCTGTCGAATAAGAAGTAAAGTCGTAGGTCTTGTGCCACTGCGATGTGTGAGCTGTAATGTTTATAGATCCTTTGGAAACAGCGTCCTAGATTTCACTCTTTCAAATACAATACAATACCATTTATTTTAAACAACTGTCACCATACTGGTGATGAATTTTGCGATTTATTCCTGCAGGTTTCACTATCTCTGATTAATTTATACTGTACGCATTTATTCCTTGGTACAATTAGGTAACGGTGCTCTCACAGAAAGCAATAAAACACTAAACCAGCACACTAGACATACTGCAACACTTTGAGGTTATGGTTAATGTCAGAACAGGCAGTATTGCCAACCACTCCTGCGGGAAAACTACAGTTGTAGTCGACTTTCGGGTCCTGATCGCCGAAATTTAGTATTAGCCCAATCTTGAAATCATAAATATCTATAGTAATTCAACATTTTGGTACCATTTAGGGCGGCCTCTTTTCATTCTATTCGGGATAGGGTCGGGGGGGGGGTCATAACCACAATTTATTAGGCATAAAGGTTTCATTCTTATGTAATTCACTACTGTCGCTAACACAATGTTTCTTCTTCTTTTAGAAAAGGTAGGTGTTGACGGCAGCATTAAGGCCAAAAGCTCATTGTGCATCCACTGTTTTAGTAAGGTGGGCCACTTATTTATGGGTACAGTCCATATATGTTTAAGTACTAGAACGCCGGCCTCTAAGTAATTGTGTCTAAGGATCATCAGTCCTCGACAGTGGATAAAGAGATGTAGGGAAGATTCTTCCTCTCCTTCAAAAATCTACATCTGGGATCTTCGACTAACCCCAAGGTGTGGGTAGATATTTATTAAAATGGCTGTGACATGTCATTAGGCACATGACGGATCTTATACTCTTCCTACTAATTTGTAGGAGTTGCTATGTACGGCCCCCGGACGAGGAGCTTGGACTGTCGCTTCTTGATTTGGAACACTCAGTTGGAAACGAACTGATGATTACGCTCTTGGCGCTGGATATGGGCAATCCTAGGGCCGGCTCCGGGTCTGGACAAACGGCGAAGGTAGCCTTTCCTAGCAAGGGTGTCAGCTTCCTCGTTGCCGTAAACGTTTGTGTATGCGGGAACACCTATTAGCTTCACCCAATTCAATAAACCAAGTCTGTTTAGGATACTTCGGCAGTCTTGTACCAACTTCAAGTGTTTTGACAGATTCCAGAGCCTCAACGAAAGCTGTTAGTACATATCTCAACACAATAATGTAGGCATTATAAGCTAATATCAGATATCAAAATACTTTTTAATTTAAGGGAACAATGTAATTAGGCGGTGGCTGTTTTGTCGCTAAATAAATAAATAAATAAATATTAGAAATTCGCCGAACAACACTATCGTTTGATAACGGTATTCACCGTAGTTGTTTAGTAGAACTTTCTCCAAGCATAGTTTCCACAATATCAATAGCAATTGGCAGAACCAGGTCTTGTCCCATAGTGTAGGGTTTTTGCACCTAGTGATTTTATATTTAACTTTGTGAGAAGGAAGTAATGCTTTTCCATTTACAGACAAATGTTTAGCAAGTTTTTTGCTATCAGTCGCCAAAACGTTTGGTGCAAATGACATTGAGTGGTCTTTCTCATTTATTTCAGCCATTGGAATACCGAAATCTAAATAGTCTGCTGCATACTGTCTATATTTTAATTTTGATATGATATTTTATAGACCTGTATTTGTTGACGTCGACGCTCCGTAGTAGTGAAATGCTCATTTACGGTCAATTTAAATGTATCATTTTTCTGTACTAGGAAAGTTTGTTTCTATATCGGCGTGTATCGCAGTCGTTGGTTACTGTTACTGCCGTTTTGCCATTTCAAGCTGTATTTTATACTCGTACAAACATTTCCATAACATTCGAGACTTCCTGTTATGAAATTGTGAAAGGTTCGGGAAAAGCCGATACGATTCAATTATCTATGTAGGGATTTCAGATCTACACGTGCGGAAAATAATAATGGGCCCGTTGTTAGTGCGTTAGTTAAGTAATGAATAATAAAGAAGACGTGCTCAGGTGAATAGAGTGGTATTGCGCGTTGTTGCCAATTCGTTGCATTGGCAATAATGCGCTGACTTGGAGTTGTGCCTACAGTCGGTGCACACAGAGAACATTTGGCAACATAGTACAGAAAGAGAGGGTTCACTCTTGTAATGTGGCACCGAACATAGAAAATTTGCACACCTGTACACAGAGAGATTTGCTAATGTATAAAAATTACAATAAATATTTAAAAATGTAACTTTTATGTGTGTCTTAACACAAGAATTGTAAGGCTGCAAGGAAAGGGGGCCCTGCTAAATATAAAATTAAAAATTTGCGCTCTCATAGAAGAAGAGAAACACAGATCTACACGCCTTTTGTTTATGATTAAACAAATAGTTTAGATAAGAATCACAGGATTACCTACAATTTTGCTTTGACGACAGTCGAGTAATTGAATTGACTGTTATCATTTCATGTTCCACGATCGTCCTTTATTGTTAATATTGTGGATTATATTGTACTATAATTTGACTAATGATTACTTACCTGATTCATAAGCGTAGTTGTTGAGAAAGTTGCTGCAATTAATGAAAATACGTAAAACGCCATCCAGGTTGTTACTGAAATGATTTCACCAATGTAGATCCCATAATCAAACAATATCAAACTGGAAATAATATGCAATTTTGAAACCACCATAATGAAATTCATACAAAAATTCACCAAATTAGGAAACGAATAAATTCTGTTAATTAATTCGATGACGTCTACTAGTTTAATGTGAATCTCCGCCATCTTTCTTATTGTAAACGCAGACGGAAACGCCTGATCCGGAAATTTTAGGATTTTCATCAGACTGTCGTTTAACGCTTGGAACCTAGTTCGCAGCATCATAATGTAGATATAAAATGACAGTTCCACTGTACATTTAAAGATATCAGTGGTCATAAATGGATAAACCGATAGGTAGTTAACGCTTGTTCTGGAAACAAATATCTCCCACATAGTCAAAATAATTAATAACAGCATTGCGGAAACGATCATCTTTACACCACTACTCCAAATTTTATAATTATTGGCTTCATTTTTTAAGTGCTCTTTTAGTATGTGATCTATTTCCACTATGTCCATCCAGACTTTTGATAACTCGTAACCGCGAATTTCATTGGAAACTACCACCAGCAGCAGTAAAGTAATAGCAAAGTACCCTTTAAATATAAGCAAGTATAATGTAATATCATTTATCTGGTATAATGGCAGAGTAATGGTGTTGTAACATGCACCGACTGTTACAGTTACTGCAATAAATATATAAAATAAGACCTTATACAGACTGAAGCGTTTAATTTTTGTCGTAATTCTCTTTTCTGGAGGCCCAACGACGGAAATTGTGGACAAACCAAGGCATTTAGAAAATATGTATATTGGATGCAGAGCTACGTAAATGTCTCCCATGTTTTCATCTATCGGCGAGCATTACGCAACTAATACTAATGATAAATAGCATTTACTTTCCACATAATCACTGTACTGATATTCAATTTGATAGATTGGACATTTTAAGCAATGTAATCATATTAATGGGCATGCAAGAAAAATATATACTATATGTGTGTTTGGTTGTGGTTTCTATACGAACAGGTTGTGATAACGATCTTGCTGTGGAAACATTTTAATTAAGCTGCATAAAAGTCATATATCAAAAGTCAGCTGAATAAACGGTGTAGTTATTGCAAATTGGTGTCTAATTGTGCAAATTAATGCATTTAACATTGATGTTACGTGCAATCAATTACGGAAGAACATTTAAATATCAGATAAATTTTAAGACAATTTCAGCCAAAATATCACATGTTTTATTATTAGTTATACATTATTATTACAAAATTAAAAGGGGAAAAGTGATGTTTCCATATAAAACTCTGAAAACAGACCCCAATTCGAAAAAGGACCAGGACCAATCGGGAATGGAAAAGATAGAGACCCCTAGGGACAACATAGAAGGACTAAAAGAAGAGAGTATAAAAACACTGTACCGACAGAGATTGGATAAACAACTGAACGAACGGGAATGTAAGACGACATATGAACTACACGAGCATATAAAGAAAGCTATACATCAAGCATCCAAGGAAGCATTGGGTATAATAGATAAGACAGCTAAATGTGGACAAAAGTGGTGGTGGAATGATGACATAGGAAAAGAAATAAATAGAAAGAAAGAAGCATACTTGAAATGGATAAATACTAGGCGAGACGAAGATAGACAAAAATATGTGGAAAATAGAAGGCTAGTAAGAAGATTAGTAGTAGAAGAGAAAAGAAAACACTGGGACAGAAGATGTGCAGAAATAGAAATGTATATCGGAGGAAGAAGATGTACAGAAGCGTGGAAATTTATTGACAATGTAAGAGCAGAAAAACACACAACCACAATACAAACTATATCGCCGAAGAAATGGGAAGAATATTATAAGCTCCTTCTGACAGAACAAAGGCCGCAATTTAAAGAGCAAGCAATTAACATACAAGTAGAAGGAGAACCAGTAAAGGTGGAAGTCGAGACGGTAATAAAAGCAATAAAGAATATGAAAAACCGAAAAGCAAGTGGACCTGGGGCAATCATGGCCGAAATGATAAAGAGCGGAACAGAGAAATTGGCAAAAATGATTACGCAACTATTTAATAAATGTTTACATGGACAACCCGTTCCAGAGGAATGGAAGGTAGGATTTATGTCATCTATCCACAAAAAAGGAAACCAACAAAAATGCGAAAATTACCGAGGAATAACAGTAACATCAACCCTTAGTCGGCTATACGGAAGAATTTTAAGAGATATGATAGAAGAGGAGTACAAGCAAAAAGAAGCCGAAGAACAAAGCGGATTCCGGGCAGGCAGGTCCTGTATGGACAACATATTCTGCCTAAAACAAATTATAGAAAAAAAGATAGCGACAGGAAGAGAACTGCATCTACTCTTTATAGACCTCACGAAAGCATATGACAATGTACCGGTCGGAAAGGTATGGCAAGTGCTACAAGAGACACGTATCAATCACACCATAATAAAAACTTTACAAGAACTATACAAGGAAACTAAAGTAAGAATTAAAATAGGCCAACAAATATCTCAAGGCTTTATAGTAACAAAAGGGCTCAAACAGGGATGTTGCGTTTCCCCAACAATTTTTAAAATATATGTAGAACATGCACTACGAGAATGGAAGAGGAAGTGTAGAGGTATGGGACTAGAAATTAATGACAGCAATATATATACCCTACAATTTGCAGATGATCAGGTCCTCATTGCCCAAGATAAAGAGGACCTGGAATATATGATAAGAAAGATTGAAGAAGAATATGAAAAATGGGGATTATCTATGAACCTATCCAAAACAAAGTACCTATGTGTGGGAAGAAAGACGACGAACCTAGAATTAGAAAATGATGAAACAATTATGGGATGTGATAGATATAAGTATTTGGGAGTAGAAATAAATAGCGACGGCAGAGATTCGATGGAAATAAAAGAACGAATAAGACAGGGACGAAGAGCTATAAAAAGATTGAACGGGATATGGTGGCATAAAGAAATTACGAAGAAACGCAAAATAAACATCTACAATGTAATAGTAAAAAGCATAACACTACATGGAGCGGAAGCCTGGAAGATTACAGAAGCTGATAAGAGAAAGATTACAGCGGTAGAGATGGACGCCCTAAGAAGATCACGTCGGGTCTCAAGAAGAGACAGAATAACAAATGAAAGAATCAGAGAAATGATGGACGTGCAAGAGACAATACTAGACGATATACAAAAAAAAACAACTTACCTGGTACGGGCATGTAAGGAGAATGGCGGCGGGAAGACTACCAAGGGTGGCCATGGAATGGATACCATCGGAAAGAAAGAGAAGAGGAAGACCCAGAAAAACTTGGGGGGAAGGAATCCGAAAATCAATGAGTGACAGAAATCTGAACGACGAACAATGTCTTGACAGAGCACAATGGAGAAGAAGTCTGGGAATCGGACAGCGGCGACAGACGCTATAAACCGAACATATATATATAATAATAATGTATAACTAATAATAAAACATGTGATATTTTGGCTGAAATTGTCTTAAAATTTAATTGATATATAAAAAACTAACAGCCGTGAATTTTATGTAAATATGTTAATTTAAATATCAGGCTAATATAGAATTTTACAGGATGTCGGGCGCTATATTCGAAACAATAATGTCTAAATTCTTTGGACACGTGGTATTAATACTATTTGTGAAAGTTCGATTTCCCAATTTTTCTTTGTTCTCTACCTTCATGCGGCCGTATGCAGAGAGCTCTAGTGCCCGTTAAATCCAGCTGGGCATTTTTCAGACTCAACGAGAAAGCTAATTATCTGTTATTTCCGTTTATGCTACTTTGTGTGAATTGTATTTTGAATGTTTTGGTATTATCTACCGTTTTGCATCTTATTATGCATTTATGACTGGTCACATACCTTCAGTAGGTGCATTCTGCTTCATTTTCACCTGTTATGTAACGGCACACTGATATTTAATTAAGTTTATGTGGTGTAGTTACATGCTTCACAAAATTTGTAAACAATACTGTCGCGTATAAACTTTTAAGCCCGCTCTGTCAGTTGTGACTGTGTCTATTTTTCCGGCTGCAGGGCACTTGCAATTTAGAGAATTGACAACAAAATTATTGATGAAAAAATTCCTTGTATTAGAGGACAATTATGCGTATTGATTAATAACGATAAACTATTCGGTTCGGCGCTACCGTTTACATTTTACGAGTTGGTTAAGCTGACTGACCGCCAGGCCTTGCGTCATCTCACCAGCTTCCGGAAATTCATATTCGGAATAGAATAATTACTAATTTAGCTTTGTGGATTTTTAGATCCGTCTATTTTCAGATAGGGTTGCGTCCGCTAAATTGCTTTCCTTGTTATACTTCATTTGCCTGGGTACTTTCCCTCAATTCGAGTTTTCACGAATTATTTTAACCTGTTGTCTAAATCATAAAGTTTGACTTAACCTTATTATTACATTTACTGTTCATTTATTTCGGATTACACAGGTGTTCATGAAATGTCTATTATATTACATTTAACAATATAGAGGCTTAATTTACAGCATTCACTTCATTTTGGTGTTTCATTGTGTACTTGTTTGTATGTTGAAACCCGTAAGTTTGATTCTTCTTGATAAGAGTTTACCATTAGTTGGATCCGTTAAGATAGGTCATAAGAATCGCTGCACGACGACTGGTGAAGGATCTTGGCGCCCTTTTGAGAATTTTGTTGTCGTTTCATCCACACCCGTTTCGAGTTAGCTATGGTGAACACACCTGTGGGTGATAATTCGGTGTTTCAGGTCTGTTACGAAAAATTTTGTCTTTTGTTCTCACGTTACCGCTGTGGGGGCTAGTGTGCAGGTTTTTTGTAACACTTCATAATTTTACCGTAAAGCAACAAACATTTACGGTTGAGTCTTATTTCCATGGCCAGGAAGTTGATGGTGCAATTTGCAATTCACAGTACTAAAGAATTTCCAGGAAGAGTATCCAGATCTGGTGATTGACTACAACACCTTCTACTCTTTGGTAATGCATTCGATACAGTTATTTCGAAAACTGGCTGGCATAACAAGGAAAAATGACAGCGGTCGACTTACAAAGAGGAATGAAGAAATAATGAGAACGTTAGGAGAAATTGCTACCAGTCTACCTACGACTTTACGCCCGGACGTTTCCCAACATGTTGACGATTCTGGTGGAACTCATAATGAAAATACAGCCCGTCAGACGACAAGTTTCACTTGAGTTCAGGGTGCGCAGTGGCAAATTTCTGTTATCAGTACCGGAGCACATTTACACCTAAACGTCGAGCAGTGCAGATCTAGTACACTCCGTCAAAAAGTACGCGTTAGTTGTAGTGTTGTAGTGAGCATTGCTTGTGAATAATTATGGAGTTTCAATCAAAAATTAGAAATAACCGATTGACCGGACAAAGCAAAGAAACTGTGGCGAATGTTTTAAGCTTTATGCAAGAAGAACTTGAAGCATTTAATGCAGGGCTACAACCAATCATGGATTTGAAAAAAGTTCAAGAGCGAGTAGCGAGGGCGACTGGTGTAAATATTCGTTCAATAAAAAAAATTTCGGTTGAAAGCAAAAGTGTGAAAAACGGACAATCAGCAGTATTTACGTCACCGTCCAAGAAGAAACGCCGGATTGGTACGAAGACAAATTTGAACGACGCCGACAGATGCGTATAGCGTCGATTGATACTTGATTATCATATTACGCATAAAATGGTTCATACGCTTCGAAAAATCTACAATTCGTTCGTGGAGGCTGTTGATTACGGGGGCAGTTATGAAAACCTTAGGAAGGAAATGCAGGCGATTGGTTTCCGTTGGCGCAAAACGAAAACGAATAGAAAGCTTTTAATGGAAAAAAATGATATCAGACAACTGCGGCTAAATTTTTTGCGCAATATGAAACGATATCGCGAAGAAAATCGGCCAATAATTTACATGGATGAAACCTACGTTCATGCTTCCCATACCCTCGAAAACAGTTGGAGTGATGAAAGCAACAAAGGATTAAGAAAGCCAGTGTCAAAGGGCGACCGATTAGATTTGCACATGTTCACTTCCTGCTTAACTACTGTGTATGCCCTTCTACTCCCCGATTACGAAAAACGAGTAGAGTACTGTCCTTGGTTGCTGGACATCAATGGCAATATGATAAAAAACGCTTTCGCCTCAGATGGATCATGGTTTCGTGTAAACGGTTATGTAAACTCGCAGAATATGAAAATGTGGTCTATAAAAATTCACATTTTTACCGCAAGCAAACGCATCTCCCGAAGAAAATAACGCTGTGGGTAGGTTTGAACCAAGGACGAATAATTGGCCCAATAGTTTTTAACGACACATTGACTGCACAGAGGTATAACGAAACAATTCGTTGACCTTTTAACAATGCGTTACGTGACGACGAGTTGTAAATTGAATTCATTCAACAGGATGGAGGTACAGCTTATGTAGCTTGTGAAAATATTTAATTTTGAGACTCCAGTGAATAACGTTGAATAACTTACGTAAAGGATCAGAGCAATGTGCGAAGGAATAAACATGTTACAACTTTTGTGATATAACATTAACATTTTATGACATAATCTTATTTACTTGTTCACAAGTAACATGCAATTAGTCTTACGAAACACACTGCATAATCTTAGACTTCGACATACGTTTCCACGTCCACGGTTCGCTCTAATTTATTGTTTACTCGATCGCTCTTTAGCTACAAACAAGTTCAAACTACAGTTGGTGGAAACGTTTTACTAAAACAGGATGAAACTTGGGAAAGCACTTGTAATAGAATTAAATACATACATGCTTCCGTACACTGATTTCTTTTAATTAAGTACTGTACTAGTACTGTACGAAACATGAGTAGTTGAAGAAGCTTTTAATTACTACAAGACAACATTGTTTCAATTCAACCAGAAAATATTGGTGTCACCTTTCCAAACGAGTAACGAGACCGTACCTGATTGAGGTAGAAGTGTCAGAGGCAATTACTTTACTACAAGAAGGTAGAGTGCACGACGTTTTGCTTAAGAGCTCAATGCAATCCAGTATATGCTGTGAAGGGCCTGGAAGAGATACAGCCAGACTAGCCTTTTCACCAGGTGGCCTGAACAGAACGACTTTGCTAGACTACCGATATTTGAGACTTCAAATCTTTCTTGGCCGTTTGAAAACCGTTTGCAGTCTCCAAATCGACCTAGTCAGAAAAATTCAGATAAGCGACCAAACAATGAGGAATTAATTTCGAGAAGCCTATTTCAAATCTAAACGCCCAGCATAAAATACAAAGCTGACCAGAAATCATCAAGAAATTAAATTGTCCTTAGTATGTGAACATGTGAAGATGGGCAATTGAGGCAGTATAGTAAAATAATGGCTTTATTCGAGTCTAGGGTTAAATTATGGATGAATGATAGTAGAGGTCCCTCCCCCTTCTATTGTATGTGGTGCTAAACCTGGTTTTTCGCAGCCTCTCATTCCTATCTATTGCTACATTATGTATCTTATCGTCATGGCTTTCGGCGACAGTTTAATTAATAGTAGTTATGCTGCAGAAAGATACATTAGTGAAGTCTTTGAAAAAATGTCCGGCCTTGCCGTGCGAAAAGATTTTTCATTTATGCAGGATAATTCTCGTTTTTATACGGCTGATAACTCGGCCAAAATAACCTAACCACTGTGGAATGGCCAGTTCTGATTTTAATTTCGGAACATTTATGGGGTTAACTCGGACAACGTATGCAGAAGTGTCTACACCCACATACAAGAAAGCATACGCAAGCCGATTCGGAGTACTCAAAGAAGTTGTGCCTTAATTTAAGCTGGAGGATACGGCGTTTGTCTGGATTTCTCGCGCTTGATAAATTCATTAGATTACTTTAATTCGCAAGCAATGTCACGGTTTGGTGCTTTCTCATTAGAAGCAGTTTTCCAAGAAGTGTTTTCAAGAGTTGGCTAAAAGATTGCTTTTCCAAGAACAAGCACTGACGAGCTGGCCCGTGCGGAAAGAGGATTCTCAGAAGGACCCTGGTAGAATATGTTTTGTGCTCAGTGAAATTAGGGCGGGGTTTACATTGCTTCTGTAATTTACCGTTGCGCCGTTTTCTCGTAATAAGAAAATTCTGATTGCACAATCTTTTGCAAATTGTGCAACCCAGTGATTTCAGACTAGTCTGTTCTTCTCTTCTTTACTGTTTAGGGGCGTCAACCGAACGAAAATTAAACTTCTTGTCTTCCACGGGCTAGATGCTAGATGCTGAATTTATTTGTTTGCAACTTCGATTTGTGACACGACAAAGTAGTTGTATTTTGAAGAGATAAAGTAACCTTCTGTTGTCCATGATTCAGTATATTTAATAATTAGTTATATAAATATATGTTGTGAACTTAAACTGTTAGGTATTAACTCACTGTTCTGAAATGATGAAGTAAGTGGTGGCTCGAGAAAGAGGTTTAGATGTCTCGTGGCCCCGTCGTTGTATATATATATATATATTTTTTTTTTTTACAGTAGTTCCTATTCTGGTCGGTATTGAAACGTTTTCGTCATGTAAATATTTATAACCATTGTTTTATAACATATCTCGGTTTTTTTGTGCATCTTTCTTTTTGTATGTATTATGTAGGCCATAATGAGTTAAAGAGGAATCAATACAAGGTAGGTTTGTCTCTTCCTAAGCTGTTCGGCTTCGGCATTTTCACGAGTAACTTCGTTAGTTTGTGGATGTGAAGGGGGTGGGGCCCATTTGTTTTGATTTACTTCATACATTGTATCAATAAAAATGTTCTTCTGGTAATCGTTTTTCTCCTCCCTGTGCTAGCCGAAGAACCCGATTCATTGGTTTTTTTGCGGACTCATGAAAAAGAAACTGTAATTTATAGCTTGCTGATCAAAAACCTTTCTACTTTCTTTTTTTCTTTTCCCTGTGCACACACAATTATTGATATTTTAATGTTATTATTTTTCTCCCATTTATCAGCTATTTTCAACCCGTTTTGTACGGTATTTATTTCCCAACTAGTTTACTGTTTTCCTCCCTTAATTCCGTAATTTCCTTTCTACATTCCTCTTGATCTTTCCTTGCCTCGATTACCATTTCCATTAGATTTTTAGTCATTTCTATTAGTTCTTCTTCTGTAGCTGTTTTATTTTATTTGGGTTAGGATTTGGCAACTTTCCTGTTTTCCTGTATTATTGCTTCCGCCTCCTTCATCGAATTCAGCTCCTTTCCGGTATCTACACGTGGCTTTGCTCGAACGAAGATTGCATCTAGCAGTATTTTTGATTCAAACTACTCTACTCCTGTATTTCAGCTATATCGATAGCTTACTGTGAAATCTAGACTTATCAGTCACTTCGCCTTAGAACACTAAGTAATTACTCGCTCGATACGGTCTATTTTAGATTTTATGTAACGGAGCTCACAATTACACGTCGGTGCTCCTTCGAGGTACACAACATTCAAGCTTTACATTTAAATATAACCAACTAGGTATATTTTCCTTTTAAAACGTAGTTCCTACTTTACTATTTTTTAAATACCGATCATTTTTGGTCTTAGAAACATAGTATTCCAGAACGCCACTTTTATTACGGCTCTGCTTTATTTAATGCTATAAGTACTGCTACCACAGCACATTAGGGTTAAATTGAATTAATTAAATATTTTATTAATGGAAATATAAGCTGCGCAAACAGATAAAAAAGTTCAATTACTTAACGTTCTACTGTATAACATATTGCCTAGCGTACTTGGTCGAAAATGTTACCTATTGCTGTAACCGTAAATAAAACCGAAGATTTCCATTCTGGTTTGTTTCCTGCATATGTCTTGGAAAGATGTCTTGGTTTAGCCGAATTTACGGTAGATGGGACTCCAGGCAAAAGAATTTTGAACCAAATAAGTAGCTGGAGTCTATATAAAACAGCATATTACATCTTTACTATTTTTGCTAGCTCAGTTATTATTTTCTTCTATGACTTCTATTCTCCGTTTGGTTATTGGGATACACTGTCTTGGTTTCTAGCTGTGTACGATTTACATTGCGATTTGGTGATGATTTGGTTGATTACTGTTACGATTCACCTACACAGGAGGAAGTTAATGCAGGCGTGGAACGACGTCATGATGCTTGATAAGAGGCTGGGAGACCTAAAGCGGCTGTCCATCAAACATGTGAAATACTACAGCATTGCATGGATGGTTTTAATTATATTTTTTAACATATTCGCTCATTGTAGAGGAAACGGCATGGTTAGTCATCAAAAGGTGCGATACTTTGTAATTTGCAATACCCTGTACTGTATTTTGGATGTGATGAAGGCATCAGTTTGTATCACTCTTGGAGCATGGATGCTGTCTCTGAAATTTAGATTTCAGCTATTAACCAGTCCGTTCCCTGAAAGAAGACCATTGCTGGCGTATGACAAAGAACTTCATAGTATATTATGTGAGCTAACCAGATCTATAAGTAATATTTATGCTGCTCCAGTAGTAGTGAGCTTTAGCATGGATGTCTACGTTGTAGTTTTCCAAATCTATGATTTATTGAAACTAAACAGAATTGAAGTTACCTATGAAATTCTCTTCGGAGTTGCATGCTGGTTATTTTATGCCGCATCGAGCACCTTTACGGTTATACTTGTTTGCGCAGCTCTCTCCAAGCAGGTAAGGTTTGCTACTATTTACAATTTCTTTTTTATTTCGTATGTATCGCTAATTTAGATTCATGTTCTATTACAAAATAATATAGTATTAAGTAACTGTGATGGTATTGTAGCGGCATGAAGAAATCATCCATCGAAGACACTTCTATATTTACCATATAGGTGTTAATCGAAGTTAACTTATTTAGTTCATCTACCACAAATGACACATTAAGGTCTTCAGGGATTGTTTGATGCTAAAGCACCAAGGCGCATTCCCCAATGACCTCAGTATTTTTAATAGTGCGCTTTTTACAATGTTTACTCTCGCTCTCTTGATACATCCCCAAAGTTGTGCGCGTTTGTCCATATAAGTTTTATTATAAATTTATAAACTATACAGCTTCATATAAATGGAGAGCTTGGATTTTGTTCCGAGTTCAAGCTTTTTGTCGATACTTAAGGTTTATCTACAGCTTGATGTGCCAATGCCAGGTAAGGTGTTGGTCAAGATGAAGACTAAGGTATTTGGCTCCCGTACATAGGGGTGGTGGCCAACACACTGAGATATCTTCGGTCTGGGAAACGTTCAGTATAAACTCTGGAAGTTGCTAAGCAAATTCTTTGACACTCCCCCAAATATCAATACCGTATCAACCATTTCATCTTAATGAAAATTCATATTACACGCACTTGAATAACTAAATTTTCAACCAAACAGTGAATAGTGATTCGCTGCTTTTTTGTTTAATTTAGTTTTTGTTCTAAAAAATGCAGGAAAACATACAAATATTTGTATTTTTCTCTTAGGTTTTTTTAATTTCTAAATATTTTCAAACGAAATACGCAAGTTATTTTTTTTTTCATTTAAGAATTATTGTAAATTCAACAGTGAAATTGTTATATTTGACATATTTGACAGATAGAAATAACAATAAATAGCATGTCAAGACTATTTGTAGAGTCCTAATTTCAGCAATTATTAATTTAATATTTAGTCACCGTGTTCATCGGAAGATATTAGATCCTGAGGTAACTTTCTTTTTAGTCTAACATATATGTTCCGTTTACACAAGGTAACTCCCGTCACACTCACTCGCGTTTTGGAAACATTTTTTGGCGCTTTGACGAATGAAGCCTTGCACGTATGATACTCCTAGTTCATGATGCACTTGATTGTTACGAATAAACCACGGCGCGTTCACTGGGATTCGCAATACCTTATTTTGGTAACGTTGTAGTTTGTTGATGTTGGTTTTTGTTGTAGTACTCCAGATAGGGCAAGCATAACAGTAGTAGTGGGCGTAGTAGAGTTTTGTACATTAGAATGATACAGTCTGGTTTCAATGAAAACTTATGATTTATAAGCTGGTACAACTCTCAGTCTATTATTGCCCTGTGATAGTTTATAGTTTATGTGGTAGTTGCAGGTTAGTCTTATGTCCCGATAAATTCCTAGGTAAGTCACAGCTACATCCGTTGGATTCTAGGGCTTAGATTTTCCTTCAATTTTGATGTCTGGTGGTATAGCAATTTTTCTTAGTATGAAGATTTTGCTTTGACATTTAGCGGAATTTATTTGTATATTCCAAGTTCTAAACCATTTATTAATGGTATCTGTAGCATATTGCAATTATTGAACTGTTTCTTGCAGGTCTGTGCCTTGCGTGATTATCGCCGTGTCATCTGAACATGTAGCTATAGATGCTGTAGCAGTTGGGAAGTTCGAATTGTAAAAGTTAAATAATAGGGGCCCAGTATACTTCCCTGTGGTACTCCAGCGTGTATAGCTTTGGTGTCAGATGTGTATGGGTTGATCTTAAAGGCAAAAGTTGTTTTCTAAAAACTTGTTATGTTGGTACCTAGTAGTTTTTCTTTAGGCCTGCGATCCACACCTTATCGAAGGCTTGAGCCACATCCAAGAAGGTACCGAATCGCAGTATAACATTTGTTTTCAAATCCTGTTTCAATGATTTCACTGATTCTCTGTAGTTGATGACAGGTTTAATGGTTTAATTTCAACCCAAATTGAAAGGTGGGTATTATATTTTGTGTTTTCACAATTTTTAGTAGTGAATGGTTTCTTCCAGGATTTTAGGAAGGGTCGTTATCAAGCTTAACATGTTTCCAGGTCCGAGGAAAGTAGCCAGTGCGAAGGCATGCGTTAATCATCGTGGCTAGATAGGCCAGACATTTCTTGGTTAGGTGTTTCAAGACTGTGTTAGGTATGAAGTGGTGACCTGGTGATTTTCGCTTGGAAGAGCGGCTATAATTTAGGCTATTTCGCTTAGTGAAACAGGATGGATATTTCCCGTTATAAGCAGAAGGTTCCGCTCAATATGGTTAATTACATGTATTGTCTGTGTGGGATTACAGATAATTGATGGTGTGAAAACATGTTCAAGATAAGCTGCAAAGGCTTCTGATTTTTCACCATCTGAGCACAGGACATAATTTCCGTTAGTTAGTATTGGTGTTTCATTATGCTGTTTTAATATTCTTTTTGTGGATTTTTCTTCGCCTACCTGGATGACCGGAGCCAATATCAGCAATGTATCTTTGATATGATTCAATCCTGAATTCATCCAGTTCTTTCTGAAAACGATGAGTGAGGCTGTTTAACAACCTTCTTCTTTCCGCGTTTCTGCCTCGTTACCATTGTCCTCTGGTTTGGCTTCTTGTTTTAATTAGGTTCAGTATACGATTAAAAGGATAGTTATAATTTGGGGTTGCGTGTTGTTTTTAGAAGTTGTGACTGATGTATTTACAGCATCTACAATTGACATGGTAATATTAGTAACTGCAGCATCTATGTGTTCTTGGGTTTCACACTTGTTTGATTCTTGAAGGTTTTGGTTTAATTTCTGTTGAAATGTGTTCCAGTTAATTGGTCCATTGATGAGTTTTTGGGGAGGTTGTCTTATTTGAGGCGTGCTGAGGAAAGATATCAGGACAGGTAAATGATCAGAGTTAAGTTCTGGTATTATTCTTTGGTTGATTTGTTTTGAAAAGTTTTTTGTAATACAATGTCAAGTATATTAGGCTGATGGGCAGTGCGGTAGGGAAAGTAAGTGTGCTCCTCTGGGGATACAATTTGGAATGCATAATGTGCTGAGTACCTATAATTCTAGCTTAACTCCTTCAGGGTTGGTTGCTAGCCAGCCCAACGTCTTGTAAAAACGCAAGTCATATAAAACCGCACATATGTTTAAAGGTCATTTAACGACCAGCTCGAAAATGTAAAAATATACAGGCTGTTACATTAAAAAAATAAAAGACCAGGAGTTGGATTTTGAATGTTGTTGTAAATTAGGAACATCCTGTATAAGTTATATAAATTCTAACCAGTACAATACTTACCTGAAAATATGTTCGTGTAAAATGCAAAATAATTTTGAAAAATTATATGCCGTTGTTTAGATATTAACTGTTAAAGTAGACCGGTGAGCTCTTAATTTGTTATTAGAGCTATGTGTTCCAAAATCATTATTAACGCTATGCACTCTTAATTTGCTATTACGGGTATGTACTTCTAATTTAGTACTAGTTACGTGTATCCGTAATTCGGAACTAAACTGGAACGCTTTTATTTTAACCTGAGACCTGTGTGGTTCTAATTTATCATCACAACTGCATGCTCCTAATTTGTTATTAGAGTCTTGTAGTCCTAATTTATAATTAGATGTGCGTGTTGATAATTTGTAATTAAAGCTGCTCGGCTCAAAGTTAATGTGACAGCTGTATGCTATTAATTTGTTATTATAGATGCGTGCGCTTAATAAACTAGCAGATATGTGTTCCAACATTGTTTTACAATACCGTGCCCTTAATTTCATAAGAGAGCTGTGCGATCTTAATTTGTTATTAGAGCTGTGTGCTCTAAAATCATTATTAGGACGATGTGCTCCGAATTTGCTATTAGACCTGTGTGATCCTAATTTAGTATAAGATCCGTGTGTTGCTAATTAGTAACTAGACTTGGACGCTCTTAATTTAATATGAGAACTGTGTAGTTCTAATTTATTTATAGAGATGCAAGCTCGTAATTTGTTATTGTGGCTGTCAGTTCTTAATTTGTTGTTAGAGTTGGGTGCGCCTAATTAATTATTAGAGCTTTAGCATTGACTTCTTTGTGACTATTTTTCAAGTTTTTGACCTACTAAAATCTAATGCAAACGTTCCTATCTGGTTGGTAGCTACATGCTGTGAGCACGCAAATTTTATGGCCTCAAAATATTTGGTTAGTAAAATTGATTGGACTTTACCGCACTACAGCATTACTCTGATATTCGAATGCGTTCTTCGGTATAATAATTTTGTTATTTGATATTTATAGGTGCTAAATGCTTTTATAGCAGCTACAACAACTATCTATCAAGGAAATATTATTGGAGCCACTAAATCACCCATTTTTCTTTTGAACTATTGATGTAGCTTCCTTTAATAATTAAGTGTAACAAAGTGATACTAATAATCTCAATGACTCCAATTACTTAGTCAAAGAAAATTGTAGCTAAACAAAACGTACGTTCTGAAATAATTTAGAAGTGCTATGGCATCAAACATTTCTACTACGGATTTTTGTACAGCATTATGTCCTGCATACATTTTGGAAAAACTGTTGGGCCTATCCGAAATCACAATTAGAGGTCCTGTGGGCAACCGAACGTTGATAAAAAGAAACGCCTTAAGCTCATATAAATTAGTGTCTTATGTTTTAGTTTGCGCGGCGACAGTTATTGCATTTTACATACTTGATATTTATGCGCCTTTCAAGTTCCAAAGTATGCTCTATTGGTACATAGCTGTGATCGATATACATAACGATCACTCACTGACATGTGCATTAGCTGTTTCAAATTTCGTATACAAAAGCAAGCTCAAAAAAACAATGGAAGAAATGCTGAGTGTAGATAAACAATTATTCAAATTGGAACTCCAACCTAACAACATGCGTGTAAAACTGGAAAGCATATTTTGGATAGTAATAAACAGCTGTCTTTTAGTACTTCTGCATTTTTGTATAACTGATACCGTAAGCCATCAAAAAATACGATTCTACTTAATAATTCATATCGTATATACTTTTGCAAGTTTGCATAAGCTTTCGGTAGAAATTACCATTCAAACTTGGATACGTTCTCTGGACTCCAGATTCAAAATTTTAAATAAATTGATACGGAAACACAGCGAGATATCTATGGATATGTTAAAAGAAGTGGAGAAAATATATGCTAATTTAGGAGAAATAACAATAGTCGTTAACAAAA
Source organism: Limonius californicus (assembly GCA_014611495.1). Lineage (NCBI taxonomy): Eukaryota > Metazoa > Arthropoda > Insecta > Coleoptera > Elateridae > Limonius > Limonius californicus. The sequence continues at coordinate 16,875 of JABXWE010018582.1, read as the reverse complement.
TTTACTGTGTTCCAGTTATAGCGAGTCTTGCGATTGATTTTTTTGTAAATGTTTTCCAAATATATGATCTAGTCGCCTACTTTTTTGAGGCAAACAGAATATGTTGTGAAAAGGTATTGCTTTGGATGCTGGTTTTTGGATTTGGCTCGGCTTGGATTATATATTGTGCAGGCCATCTTAAACTACATGTGAGTATAATACTACGGCTAAAATACTGAGTACTTAATAAAGGGTTTATTTGTTTATCGATTTCTTCTTCTTTTGACATATGATAGTAACACCTGAAAGTTTTAATTATAAGTGTCTGGTCGAAGACACTAATGAATAATGAAGTAATTAAATAACTAGACTAAAGTGCCATCTGCTTTCAGTCTCTCAATTAAACCCTGTGCTTCTAATCTATCATTCGAGTTGTCTATTGTTATTATAACTGTTTGCTCTTAATTTAATAAAAGAACTGTGCGTTTCTAATTTGTTTTTACAGCTGTATAATTCTACATTATTATTACAGTGATGTATTTCTAATTGGTTATTAAAATTGTGTGCTCCTAATTTATAATGAGACCTGTGTGCTCCTAATTTACAACTAAACTTAAATTTGCTGTTAGAACCGCGTGTCTCTAATTCACCATCAGAGCTGTGTGCCCCGAATTTAATACACCAGCTGTGTGCTTTTAATTTGCAGTTAATGATTGAATATTTTTATTTAAGCGGTGTGCTGCTAATGTGCTATTAGAGCTCTGTGCTTTTAATTTAGTCTGCTCCTAATTTATTACTAGAGTTAGATTCGTTTCATTTGATATGTGAAGTCCAAGCTCCTAATTTGTTATTAGAGTTATGTAACCTTTATTTATTTTTAAAGATGCGTGACCATAATTTATTATTAATGCTGCGTGTTCTAAACGTAATATCATAGCTTTGTACTTCTAATTTGTTATTAGAGCTGCACACACTGAATTAACCAGTAGATTTGTGTGCTCGAAATTCTTATAGAATAACGTGTTCCTAATTTCATATGGTTGCTGTGTGCTCTTTATGTGTAATTACAGCTGTGTGCTCCAAAATCATTCTTAGGGTGGTGTAATCTTAATTTGCTGTTAGAACTGTGTGCTCCTAATTTAGTATAAGGTTAGCTGTGTGACCCTAAATAATCATTACTGGTCCATTCTAGTAATTCGTTATTTCGGATGAGTGCTCATAATTTGTTATGGGATTTGTGTCATCCTAAGTAGTTATTAGAGTGGTTTGCTCCTAATATAGCATAGGAAACGCGTGTTCTTAATTTTTACTAGATCTGTGAGCTTCTACTTTGCCATTAAAATAAGGAACCCATTCTATTTTTATTGCAAGTGTATATTCTTAAATTACTATGGCAGCTATCAATTTATTGTTATAGCTGCATGCCCCTAAATTATTATTTCGGTTCTGTGTTCCTATTTATTATTACAGATCTGTACTCCTAAATTAGTACCAGCGTTGTGTCAATCTAATTTCTTATTAGAACTATATGCTTCCAGATTATTATTCCCGCTATTTCATTGTTCTGGGTTAGCATAAGAATTGTGTGCGTTTAGTTTATTAGAGATCTTCGAGTTCCTGATTTGTTAGTAGAGCTTCCTGCTTAACGATGCTGTTATGAATACTTATTTAATTAGTATTTAATTATCTGCTTAGTATTATGCTGTGTGTTTGTGGTGCGTGATGCAGTGTGCCCACCTGGAACTGTGTTTTTCATCCAAGATGGTTGTTGAAGATTGGTTTGCCTTTAGATAGATTATTTGTTGAAATTTCATCGGTAGTACCAGCGGCCCACTGTAAGTAAACCCCTCGTAGAATGTGTTTGATGAGGGGCCACCGTCACCTTGGAGTACCATACGCAGAGGGGAGTATGCATTATGTTCAACGCATTATAAATAATGACGTGCTGTCTTTGTTGCATAATCTGCAGGCGGTGATGTAATTAAAAACGTTTTACTTCACTTTGTTAGCAGATATTATTTGACTTGGGATAATTAAAAATTGTTAGGTAAACGATCTTAATCCTGTCTACATTTAAAAGATTTGTAGTTTGTAAGGATTCTTTAACCGCATTAATTGATATTGCAAGTTATTTGACATATGTAGTTCTATTATTACCAAGTAAACACGCATTCAGGAACTATAAATCAATAATCTATTAACTCAAGTAGGTTTATATACAACTATTGAACTACTTGTAATATTTCATCACGAAATTGCATAACTTCAATTACTTAGACTAAAAAATCGGTGTTGACTCAATGCTTCCTGCTAGAAAATTAAAATCGTTACCTAATATCCTCAGTTATGGCAGCAAATACTTGTACTACAGATTTTTGTACATCATTGTTTCCTGCATATATTTTGGAAAGATGTCTTGGGCTATCCGAGTTTATTATAAATGGTTCAGTAGGCAAAAGAATTTTTAGAAAAGTTAGCAATATAGGATTGTATAAGATAGTGCTGTATATTATAGCTTATTCGGAAACTATAGCCATTATTGTGGTGAATGATATTTTTGCACCTTTTACGCCCCAAAGTACCCTCAATTGGTATATTGCTTTATTTGATATACACTGCGATCTTATGTTAAATTGGGTAATAATTGTATCTAGCATTATATATAAGTCCAAAATTATGAAAGCGTCGGAGGAGGTTTTAGCCTTAGACGAAAGACTAATAAAATTAGGTCTTGTACCTAACAATGAAAAAATTAAACTGGAAAGTTTGATTTTGATTGTTACCGGTATAGTGCTTTTAATATCTTTGTGTTTGCAAGTTGATAACATTGCAAGTGAACAGTCACTACAGCTATTTTTCATTTCTAATGTGGTGTATACCATTTCAAATTTGCATAAACTATCAATGCAAGTCTCTTTCCAAACCTGGTTACGTTCTCTGGACTTCAGATTTAAACTGTTGAACCAAGGGATGCAAAATAATACCAACACAACCTACAATTTTCTGCAGAAAGTCGTACAAATACACACCGATCTTACTGAGATTACTAAAATTGTAAACAAAGTTTACTCGGCTTCAATTTTGGCGAACTTTGCCATCGATTTCTTCGTTATCGTCTTTCAAATGTACGGCCTAATAGGTTTAATCTGCAAAAGGACTGAAATTACCTATCAAGCTCTCTTGCTTTGGATTCTGGTCTTTGGAGCAGTTTCTGTTTGGATTATATTCGCAGCATCTCGTCTTCTAGTACATGTAAGTATAATATGCTTGCAGAGAAATAATTTGCGGTGTTGTGAAATTAAGTTAACCTTGCAATTTGCATATTCCACGTCAAACATACTTAAAACATGTGACGATTTGAAATGACCTTTAAACATAGATGACTAAAATTATCTCATTATTTTGGTCTTAACTATGTAATTTTAGGGTGTATATTGCAACTATCTTAAGTTAAGCCTTCCCGGTGACCCTAATTAAAAACCTACGTTGTTTAACTCTTGGACGGTGGAAACCGGGTCTCAGGTGACCTCGATCTTTTTTAAATAATTCTACTGGTCTTCAAAATATCGCTTTAGGTGTTTCCGTATTATTTGAAGATGTTATCCTTTAGAATAAATTGCATGGAAAAAATGTTTGTCGTACCTGAGATAATTCGCTCGGATCACTTGAGATCGGAAGGTTTGCTATCTCTGTAAGGAATGAAAACAAACGTGGTAAAAAGTGTGAGAGTCTGTTTTAAACGTATATGTCAGACATATGGACTGTTTATTCTAGAAGAAGATTGCAAATCATGTACACAATAAGCAATGTGTACATTATTAGTAAGAAGAACTATTATTAAAAAAATGCGTTATGTCTGGATGTCAAATTTATTACTTTCTTAGTCTGTAGGTATTATAATTACATTATCTGCAAACTTTTATTAGGAGCATAGATTTTTTGGTATTTCGAAATTCATGTAAGAATATTAGATATCCATTTCGGTCTACCGTGTACTACATGCCGTAGATCGCGTACATAGTATCCTGACGTACTAGTATGGCCCAGAGTTATCATTTTCAGCCACTTGGTGTACATGGACACTACTAGAGAAATACGCAACTTACACTATTCTAGAACAATTATTTTTAGAAGGTATTACCAAAAGGTTATCAGTCATTTATTTGGAATAGTTCAGTGGTAGCTTCCAGTAAATTAATGAACAGACGATTATATTCTGATTTCCATATGTGTTGTATGATCTTATTGTTGTTTATATGTTCAACTTGAGATAATGTAAATTTGACAGTGGTAAGCTATAAAGTTGAACTTGTTGAACTTGAAATAGGAGTTATTCTTGTCTGACACCAAGAAATGGTGTCTTTAGAGCATCCTTCTAGCGTTCCAACTGCTATGCCGTCAGGGTAGTTCTTGGCCGTTCCCTTAACAGCAGCTGCAATGTTTGCTGTACACATTTGAAAGGGCTCCCTATTCTTTAATCGTCCTTATCAGCTGTAACTATAATTGTCACTTTGCAGACAATAGCATTCCAACAACGTGAACTAATTTGATGTAGGCGCAAATATGGGCATTTTTCATACCTCTGTGTTTCCAGTTTAGACAGTATTAAATTAATTGTGGTAAGTGACGAAGTAGAGCATTAGCCTTGGAGCTATCTCTATTGTTACCACCAGGAACGGGTCCTTTAGGATACCTTTTAACAACCAATTAAACTATTCCTATTTCTCCCCCCGGCACGGCTTCTTATCATTTTAGCCACCTGAATCAACTCTTATCGCAGTTGTCACTTAAATAACAATTTACATAACATCAAACTACCAATCCATTTACACCTAACAATTTAGATATTAATGCTGGCATAAATCCAATAACTGACTGGAAACTAACTTATATATCTTCTTCTTCGAGAGCTTTATCTCTTACGAGACGTAGCGATCTTCTCTCCTACGAGACGTAGCGATCTTCTCTCCTATGGCTGTGTTGCGCGTTTAAAGTACCACAGACATAGAGGACTTACAGCTTAACGCGGATTCCGAACCACGGGACATGTAAACACTTCTACTCCAGAGAAGATATACTAGGCAGAATACTTCGCTGGTTTGCCATTGCCTTGCGAGGGAGAACAGTCGTTAAAAATCCGATGTTCCGGTACTGGGAATTGAACCCAGGACCTTTGGCGTAGAAGTCTAACGCGCTAACCTCTAACCCACGGCCGCCTCAAAAACTTATATATAATAAGATTTTAATACTGAACGGTCAGGTTGTAACGGCTGTCGTTATGGGACGGGCGCCGGTGTAGCTCAGAGCCAGTGTCTCTGAATAATATGCTGTGAGACGGTAATGGCTATAACAGGTTTTACTATATATAAATGTTACAATAATTTAAAATGCATTTGATTTTGATGACTTAACTAATATGGTCTGAAAGATCCTGATAGGTATGCCCCTGGTAGTGGGGCGGCTGTGTCGACTGGAGGTCAATGCGGCTGTTGGACTAGGTAGGCTGCCTGCAACAAAAAAACAGAAATGATTACCACCTGGAAATGAGTAGTAGATGCGCGGTAAACGAAATTTACTCACGTAACCACTAATCAGAATCGTTTTTAGTATTTTCACACAGTTACAAGTTTTAGTTGTCACCTGATACATGTACGGGTTAGTTTAATTCATCCGTAAAATTGTTTAAATTGTCCTTGCCTTCGTTGGTTCAGAGAACGGAACCCGGTGATCAGCGGTTCGCTGCAGTCCAGATGCGCACGGAAAGCCTGTCTGGCTTCATAGTCTTAACGATAAAAGAAAGGAAGTGTTTTTTTTATGATATTTTAAAGGAAAGATTACCATACGATGAGTTCTTGGAATTATATTAACGCCTAATTTTGAGCATACGTGCAATTTGTCTGATTGACTAGAACATATTTTCAAACTAGTTCTGGTACTCCAATTACGGATAAAATTTAAATATCAAAGATCCGTTTAACCTGGCCTGACCGGCCTGTAGGACTATCAATTTCTTATTTTAATGGTATGTTAACCTAGTTAATACTCACTGGGATAACCTTCTTGATATCAACGAGGTTAACGCCAACGGCGAAGTGCGACACAAACTGAATAAATGCTACACCGTACAGGTACGGTGATTTTACTAAATTCTCTAACGAGCGGAAAATTCTCACTGACTGAGAATATTTCGACGCATCAACTTCGGCTTGCTTCCCTCTCTATGGACTGGCACTTCAAGTTTTGGGTTCACTTCTTAGCTGAAGTCTCGGCCTCCAAGTTTCTTCAGCATCGATCTCAGATGAAGCTGCACTCCAAATTTCGGCGACTTCCTTCTCTGGCGGAGATGGACTCCAAGTTAATGAATTTATTCTGGGATACTGGTTCTACACAGTTCCACTTCTCTACGCGGCTCGTCCGGAGTGTGATCATACAGGATGATGAGGGTGTGGGGGAGAATAATTTGGAACTGCACTAACACTGCTGCAAACACCTCTTTCGGGTACTAAAGCGAATTTGATTGTCAAATGTTAGAACGGTTGCTCCCCGGAAACTTCGTTCCAAGAGTTTCTCTGCAACCGACAGAAAGGTGAGAGACGGAGACGGGATTCCCGGCTCAAGGAAAGGCTCGAAAATCTCACAACAACACCATCTGGCACACGAAGCAGGTGATCTCTGCTACTTGTGAGGAATTACATTTGAACATGGGAGCAACATTCAGGATTCTTGGGATATAAGTTACCAGTAAAGATTTGACAACATGTCACCCAAATCACCCTTACGAACACAATAAATACATTTACTATCGACGATGAGTATACAGAAATGGTAATAATTTGGCGATGACAAGATAAGGATTATTTTGCTAACTCAGCCGAGACGGGCGTGGCTTCAATGAATCAAGTAGCTAAAAAAAAACTTAGGGCGCCAGGAACTTACCTTCATCAAAATAATCTTATGTCCAACCATTTACCGCTCCAAGTAAATGATGCTAACTCCAAAAACAACCAAATATCAACAATAAAACTCGAAAATAGTTTAGAGATTAGTAAATGTATTTGTCCCCCGAAAATAAATAGCATGAAAATATAAAAATATCAATATAAAGAAACTTGACTAATTCATAACCAAAACATATTAAATCCACATAACGATATAACAATTCAACCAACAATTCAGATAAACAAAATTCAACCGCAGTGAGCGGCAGCAATCATAGTAATCAATATTGACGTTACAAAAGGTCAAATATAAAATTGTTAAAGTAATAGAAAACAACCCTGTAATCAGAAAAGTGAATGTAAACCAAATTGGAAAGCAATTAGGCGAATGAAACCCTAAATGTTAATTGTTCAAATATCAAAGCAAATGCATACGACAAGGTTAAACGCGTATCAAACATTCGATTGTCCCTATTTTGAAGGCCTTCAAGGTAAGAAACAATAAGGGTAGCATCTAAAATAGCGTACCGATCGCGAAATTACTTGGCGCAAGACAAAATTCGCTCAACTGTCCAAATATTCTAGTGAAGGCAAAAACACAGGGGCAACTGTTTACTATTTTACACGCTACACATGAACAGGTTAAATGTAAACCTAAATTACATAAATTCGGCATGAATAAGCAAGCCAGTAAAATAATGTTGGAAAAATGTAAGGTGTAAACCCGGCTTTACCTGTAAACAGAACAGCGTAAACCCGGTTTCATTCAATAACACAGCTGATAAATTTATCAAAAATAAGTAAACACACCTGACGGGTCATAAAGTTTAAATGCATGTAATTGAATTTAAATTAACACGTACGAACTTACTAACACACATAAGTAACGTACAACTATACTGGTTAAATACACAAAAATGGATAGATTCACTGAATTAAAGCAGCACGATAAATTTAATATCAAAATATTGAATAAACACATAAGCAAAGTGTGGATCAAAATACGAACTTAAAATTCCAGTTTGTAGCGCAAAACGTGAAGAAAATATGCTTCTTGCACTCGGGACGAAATAACGTAGGCACATAAAATTAATATGCAAAAATACGCCTGACCTGCTGGAGATCCTTTTGGATGCTGGATCGTAGATAGGCTCAAATCTGGCGGAAAGTCGGTTGTAAAGTCCGGTAGTCTTCAATGTAACGAAGGTCTCGATTTCTACCATGTGCTCGGTAATCAGAATTCAAATCCCGTAACAAACGGATAGGCGATGGTCCAATTAACACCATACGGAACCCAAAACGCCAAATTGCTTCAAGATCCTCGAGAAAAATCCAGATACAAGCTGATTTGACTTCAAAAAATCACACCTCAAAGGAACGAAGCTCTGATACCTGTCACAGACAACACACGACTCTCTCGAACTGGAAACGGAACTCGTACATCCCAAAATTTTCAAATCAGGAACTCAAAAAGCGTTATCAACCCCGCGCAATTCAAATCAAATATGGAACAAATACAAAAGATTCCTTAAAACCCACAAGCACAACGGGAAGCCTAAATCATAGGAGCAAAATAAACGTAACAAACAACCTAGACCAGAAGCCACAGTAGATAATCTAAACGGACTATCATAGGCCTATTGATTTAATGATAATATAATTATAATTCTGATACAGGAAACCGCCGTAAACCGAGAAGCTACCCCAGAGCTAACAAACCATTGATAACTCAACTACCGTCGCTCAGCTTATTCATGACCAAAAACTCTACTGTTTTTTATTTCAGGGTAACCTCAAACATATAATTAATAAAAGCGAATAAGACCCGGATTTTAGGCATTTATCAATTCTGATTTCCTACAAGCTGTATACATAAGATATTCATTGTTAATTCCGTTCTCTGTTGGTTAACAACCACATTTTTATTTGAAAGCGTGTTAAGAAACATCCACTTAAATATGTTTCTTGTTTTAGGCGAACTTGATGAAGAAAGATTTGTTCAAGCTTATGCTAAAGAACAAAGATCCCTGTTTGCAGAAAGAGGTACTTAGTTTTTCCATTCGGAAAGCCAGTTTTATTCAAATTTAATGTTTTTACAGATCAATGCATTTTCTTTACAACTTCTGCATGATGACGTTAAAATTACAGCCGGAGGGTTCTTTACCATTGACTTCACCCTAGTATTTCAGGTGATGTTTGAGTAATGACTAGGAACATATATAAATTACATGTCTTGAGTTTATTTTGAAATGTCTGCATATAATTCGTATATTCACTTTATTCTATCTTAGAATGTTTTTGACTGTTGCAGATGGTAGCTGCAGGTTCAACGTACTTGGTAATACTGCTGCAGTTCGACGCCTAGACCGTAGCAGAAACATATAGAATGTAGTGCAATTTACTATCCAAAAATTAATAGTTACTAAACAAACTTAAGTGAAAAATTGTTGTTATAAAACTGTAGCATATTTTTGGTGTCACATTTAAGTATGTTTTATATCTGCTTTACACAGCAGACGACAAATAACGTCACAAACACTGTATAATGGGGTATACTTATTTATAATGTTAAATTATACTTTAAGCATAACTTTAGCTGCACAAAGTGCCGGGCTATCCACAAAACTAATATGTATTCATTTGAGATAATTGCGAAAAAGGAACTTTATCTAGGAACGCAAAATATAATTTTTCGTGCCACTTAAAATTGTGTGCACAGTATATGTATAAAAAAAATTATTCGTAAGGTTATCATTGTCGCTGCGCTGCGCGACTCGGGATAATTTTCTTAAAATTTTCGTGACCGGAAACAAATTTCCGGAACCAATTTAAGCTCGTGTGGTATTCGGTAAGAAAATTTCACATCCCAAGTATAAATAAAACCTGACATTTTAACAAGTAATCATCTCGAAAAAATTTTTCTGGTTGCCATGGTAACGAGTCAAAATAAAGGCATCTTATTGGTTCTAAAGTAAAGGTGTGAAATTTTCATATACAATATCCCAAGTGTCAGGCATATTACTGAAAATTTTTCCGCGCTGTCGCACAAGTGTTTGTTGCAACAAAAACTGCCCAAGCGCGAAGCGCGCGTGCAGTTTTTAGGGGCAACAAACACGCGTGCAAGGCAGCAAGGAAAAATTTTAAGGATATATGCCTGAACGAGGGATATTTGTTCAGAGAATTTCGCGAATAAAATAAATTTGACATCTGACATTTTTACTTATGTCATTGTCAACCAATTGAATGTCTTCTATTTCGAAATTTGAACCAATACGAATTGATTATATCGGTAATTTCCCTAGGGGTATTACCAGTATAATACCAGCCTAATTGGTGGATAAATTCAAAATAGAGACTTATTATTGGTTAATAGAAAATGAGAAAATGAGGGAAATTATCAAATATATTTTTCAGTTACTATTATAAGCGGAATATGTTTTCAAAGAGAAACTATTACAATCTAAGGTTTTCATCTATGTCTAAGGGACTATTTACTTCTGTGCCTAACAGTACTATCTAGATACCGAATAGGTTGGCGTAACAGACTATTCGGATACCGAATAATTAGGCTAACCGAATTATACGGATAGCGCATATTCAGGCTAACCGAATTATACGGATGCTGAATAATTCGCTAGACTATTCAAATGATAATAATAAATTAACTTACCCAATTATCCAGATACTTAATAATTCTGCTAATTATACTATCCAAATACAGAATAGTTAAACTAACCAAATTATACAGGTAGCAAGTAATTGAGCTAACTGGGCTATTCGGATACTAAATAATTCGGCTACCAGGATACTCGCATAGCGAACTATCCAAATTTCGAATAGTTTGACCAATCAAATTATCCGAATATCTAAGAATTTAGCAAACCGGCCGTATATGGAATAACTATATATAGGCTAAGAGAATTATTCGTATATCGAATAATGCAGCTAACGGGGCTATCCTGGTGCTACATAATTTGGCTAACTGAATTATCCAATTGCCAAATAACTCACTAAGCAAGCTAGTCAGATGCTAAACAATTTGGCTTGCCTAATTATGCAAATACTTAACGATGCAGCCAGCTGAACTACCGATATACCGAAAATTTAAACTAACCGAATTATCTGGGCTCCGATAGGTTTGCTTAAGCAAATTATTCAAATACATAATTGTTCATGTTTGATAGTGTCCGATCTGACCGAATTATCCAGATAGCAAATAATTTAGCTAACTAGGCTATCGGCTAACTAAATTATTCGAATACCGAATAATTCGCTAATCGGGCTATTCGTCTGCCATATACTCTGGTTTATCTAATTATAAACTGTAACTATACAGAAAGCGAATAATTAGGCTAACCGGATCATTCGGGCAAAGATTAATTAAACGAACTGCCATAATTATCCAGATACCGAATAATTAAGTTAATTAAATTATCGAGATTCCGAATAATCTGGTTGATCAAACTATTATATTTATTATTAGTTATCATTTCCTGAATAACTAGGCTAACCGAATTATTCGTATATCGAATATTTCAGGTAACAGAACTACGTGGATACCGAACAATTAAACTAACCGAATTATCCGGACAATTAGGAATTCAACTAACCGGACTATGTGGATGGTGAATAATTTGGTTAATTGAATTATCCAGATATAAAATAGATCAGTTAATCGAACTATCAGGATATCGAAAAGTGCAATAGATCAATTATTAGAATTTCTGCTTGGCCTATACACAGAAGAATAACAATAAGAAGAATTATTACAGTAGAGGGCTTCTAAGTTTCTACTACTGTTTCAGAAAAATGCAATAGGTTTTGAACTATAACACATGTACAAAGATAGATTGTGTTTTGCATTAGACTCTGTAGAAATCTAGCACAATGTCAGGCCAATCAAATAACGTTATTTATTGTCATTATATTGTCCTAATGCACACGTATAATAAATTTACAGTACAGTTGTAATGGTGTATTATTTTCTACTGAAATAAATATATTGCACATTTTAGACAAAGTTTTATAATAGTAAGTAACTTCTAATGACATAATTAAAAGTAATGTAGAATATATAACAATTACAATTCAATAGTTATTACCTACACAACTATAGAAAATTAAATAATAAAATTAAAATTGTATGAAATAATTACTAGTTTATTAAGGGCCGGTCTCTCAATGTTCCGCTGAAATTCCAGACAAACTAACAGTCAAATGTATTCTTCTTGCTGCGGTATTTTCTGTCTTTCAATCGTCCGATAGTCTACGTCAGAGCTTATTTACATATTCCATAGAATAAAACTTATCGAGTAGTAGAAGCAGCCTACAATACTATTTTGGCAGGATAAGGCAGTTTGTGTGTACGAGGTCGTACGAAATATTTCTAGCGGAGGTGGACGTAAATAAAGTGTTCATCAAATTAATGCTATTATTCTGAAGTAGTAACTAATAAATAGATCCATTTTACAAATTGAAGAAGCGGAAATTGTTAGTCATTTGAATCCAGACCAAAGGCTTATCGTCGTAGTCAAAGTTACACCAAATGATACAGTACTGTATAGTTATGTAGACAAAATTGTTTATATTTCATAAACCATTGTGTAACACACATTGAGCAGTTGCTTTTAAGTAACTTTACGATTTGCAAACAAATTATAGTAAGGGTTACACATGCTACTGCAAATTTGAGTCCCATATTTTACTACCAACTACGGCAAGTGACGTTCAGTAACGTCCTTCACTCCCCTACCCCCCGGAGTTTAGTAAACAAACTATAGGTATCTTTGTTTAACTCACTGCTTTTAATATAATGCTTCCTTCTATGCACACCATTGCATGAAACTTGCTACACATTTTTTAGACAAAGCGGTAGTTAACCAGTAGGAATTTGGTCGATACCTAACCAACAGGATAAGTTGTATTGAAAGACGCAACACTCCTAACAGGTAGATTTATCCTAGGGGTTAGTTTATACGTCCTGACAACTGTCAGAGACTTTTATCAGAACATTGGAAGACCCGCCATAAATGGAAAAAGAGCAAAAATTAAGAACTAAGTGAAGACGTTATACGGTTTGGGATAGTATGCTCCAAAGCAATTCTGCAAATTTACATAACGCAATTAACGCAATCACTGGTAGATTTTCCATTTTAAGTGCATAAAAATAATGTGACAATAGCCATAGAACTTTTTACGATATTTTACAGTTCCAAATCCTCTTCTTGATATATTCATTTAAACATTACTATAAATGATCCACAAAAAATGCTAACAAAGATACATTCTCGTGCAGCAAAATGACCCCACGCGTAAGTTTTCCGCCTTATTGCTTGATGAAGCTTGTTCAAAGTTTCATTGTACATATTTGCATTGACATTTACTCCCGGTACCTTAAACTCTATCAACAAGGATCCCTCATGGTCGAAAAAAAAAATGTTAACATCACCTTGCCTGCAGAAGACTGTGCTTTAAACTTCTTCGATGGTAGTGAAGTAGAATGTTTCCACTGCATCGACGATAATTTACTGGGTGACTCGTAGTAATGGCACCCAGTTTCGTCACCACCAACTATTGACAGAAGAAAGTAATCACCATTTTCCCTATACTCTATGAGGTGTTGCAGAGATAAGTCCATTCGCAGCATTTTGTTCAGTAGACAAGAGACGAGGAATACATTGCAAACAAACTTTGGTGTAACCCACGAACAATACTATGGACAGATCTTGCATTCGCACCAGCAATTTCTGAAATTTCTCTAATTGAAATTCGACGATTTTCTATAATAAGGTCTTCCACGCATGCCGTATTGTTTTCTGTTAATGCAGTACAGAGCAGCCTAAAACGTAAATTAAATGTAGGAGAGAATCAGTTTGCAAATATCAGGGGGCTTTAAAATAAATATAAAAATAATATAAACAAAAGTCAGACAGTCACGAGATTCCGTTTCTTCCTGGTAAATATACCTTTAACAAACGTTTTAGTGTTGATGTAAATGTAAATGCTGAAGTAACTCAACTTATGGATATATTTTTCTCTACAGATGGTTCCAAAACTAAATTTGGGACTGGAGTTCTCTACGGCGACATGAATCTCTGTCAAAGTATACCAATAATAAAAATAGTGTAAATGCAATTCTTGAAGGCCATATCAAAAATCAGCAAATTGGAACTTTCAGTGATAGTAGGGTTCTACTAGCTTTAGATAGTTGAAAAATTACCTCTGGCTTAGTATTGCAGTACCATGAAGCTTGCAAGGATACCTTTTTGGGGTAAAAGGGGCTGACAGCAATCCGAACAACGAGGAGATGGAAGAAATTGTGAGGCTGACCACTGATCAACTTCTCTGGAAGCCAGAACCCGTAATTCATGCCTGTGCTGTATCAAGAAACCATCAGCATCCTCGCAAGGAGATGCGTAAACACCTAAAGCTGCCGCCAAGCAAGGGCTGCTATAATTGCATCGTTGCCAATGACAGCCAAGATTGCGTACAACTGTCCCGGAAAAACCTCCGACAATTCGTAGGCATCTTATCTGGACACTGCACTCTAAAGAAGTATATGCACAGAATGGGACTGACAGGCAGTACTACCTGTCGCAGAAGCAAGCAGATGTCAAGAGTTTAAAACACGTACTCTGTCACTGTCCTGCTCTCACAACTAATATAAGAAGATCGATGTTGGAGACTGCTGACCCGACATGGTTAGATTTAACGGCACCCCAATAGTGTGGACGTCTTTAAGTTCTTACATAGGCTTGGGCAACCTAAGTGACGCCTAATATGAGAAGGGACAGCTGTTGAGGTACTACAATAGGCCCACGTTTTGTGGCCTAAGTGCTCTTGAACTTTTTAACCGTCATACCTTCCAACAGCATTCAGATATTATAGGCAACCCAACGTACATTTGAAGTAAAATGAAGGTCTACCGAAATAACAGAAATTTTAGGATTAAATAGCAAATATTTAAAATAAAAATCGGATGTTCAAATAGCACAAACGTAAATCTAAATAACACCAAACCAAATTTTAGAGAATAATGGCCCAACGAAAGTAACTTATAGATGATTATCGCGTGATAAGTCGATTATATTGTTCATAGTGTTTAATATTCCATTACATACAATCATTTAACGTCCTTTATCTATAAAGACCACAGTCAGATCGAATATGTGCAATTACTTAACGTTAATATATTGCGTTAATGTACTACCTTTATTGGGTTGTAACTGATGCATCACCATGTCCGCCATTGAGATCTCGAAATATTCTTCTAGAAATATCTATTCGGCTTTATTTCCTTCGCAAGTTTTTGAGAGATATATTGGCTTATCCGATATTATAATAAGTGGATCACCAGGCAATCGAT
The DNA here is from genome assembly GCA_014611495.1 of Limonius californicus. Lineage (NCBI taxonomy): Eukaryota > Metazoa > Arthropoda > Insecta > Coleoptera > Elateridae > Limonius > Limonius californicus. Next base: position 1,593 of record JABXWE010018582.1, on the reverse strand, counting down.
GCGTCAAAGAAAGAAGCAGGAGATGCTTATATAAACTGACAAATTACCTTGCAGTGATAATTTTAACTGTTACAACTATTCAAGTCAACGATGTGATATCTCCGGCTGGTTCATCAAACCTACTCTATTGGTTTCTTGTTGTATATGAAGTACACTGTGACTTAACAATGCTTTGGGTGATTGTGATATCGTATGCCTTAAATCGGCAAATACTGAAAAGGACGTGGAACGACGCCATTGCTCTTGATGATAAACTTAACAAGTTTTATCGTTTTCCTAAAGATTATATACATCTCTATAGTATTATTTGGATCATTATAAACATTATCCTTAATATGACAGTTCATATCAAAGCCGAAAATATGGTTAGTCATCAGAAAATACATTGTTTCAGCATCTCTAATATATGCTTTAGTATTATGGATGTGGCTAAAGCATCGTTTGTAATTACTTTCCAAACGTGGATAATTTCCCTAAAATCCAGATTTCAGATTTTAATTGCCTGTTTTTATAAAGGCAAACATTGTTCTATGAATGATATCGAGGGGATGCATCAAGAACTCTGCGAAATAACCAGAACTATATGCAATGTTTACGCAGCACCCATTTTGGTTTGCTTTAGCATAGATTTTTTCGTTATGGTGTTTCAGTTTTATAATATACTTATGTACAATGGAAATGCTATTCCGTATGAATCGCTTTTGATTATTGGTTGTTGGATAACTTATGTTGGATCCCAGAGCTTCTTGATTATGTACTTAAGCGCACGTCTCACAAATCAGGTAAGTACTGTAACATTATATACTGTATATATTTAAGAAATAAATGAAGAAATATGTGGGTATTATGTAATTGTAATGTAATGTAATGTAATTGGGGAAGGGAGTGGAAGAGGAGATATTATATATTTTGGGATATGGGTGGTGGCAAAACCTATGGGCAAAACCTTCGGCGCGACATACAAGAATCGGAGAAACGCTAATAACGCGTCGTTCGGTTCCACATGTCTCTTGCCCCCATGGGGAGCGTACCTGCCAAGGCAGACTGATCCCGTTGCCATAGCAACCGATTGTGACCGTGCAAAGTGGAGTTTTTGAGGTTACGTCTATCAGACAGTTGTCCGGCCGGGTTGCTGTACACGTAGAGCGGAACGTTCTATGCCATTGCGAAGACAACGTCCGCGCATGTTGTATGGTTATGAGTTACGGTACTCCAAATTAACCAATTTCGCGTCTCCCTGAATGGTTCCCCGCTCCCCGGTAATATTTGTGACGCTCTTACTAACGGCGTCGCCGTCAGCCACATTTCGTTAGTTCGTCTCATTTGGAAACTAGAAGCTTGTTGTATACATGATATCCCACTTTGATTTCATAATACTTCGCCAGAGCATACTTGGGTCAAAAACAAGCAAACAAGTCTTAACAAACATAATATATTCGCAAATGCATAGTTTCGAAGATAAGCACTGATACAAAAGATGTTTAATGTGACTATCATTTTCTTCAGCGCATGCATGAATTCTTCTATAAGAGTTTCGCATTCGTTCACAAATATCCTGAACGTATTTAACTTTATTAAAAGCATTGTTAATTT
>JABXWE010018581.1:0-25919 GCA_014611495.1 Limonius californicus | reverse complement strand
ATATAACAATAGATACCAAAATGAACTCTAGACAAGCACCTTAAATTCCCTAACTTGTTTCTACCATAACTTAATGATAAAGAGCTTGAAATTGCATTTTACAGTTAGGTTAGACAAAACCGAGTTAAGTAAGGTTAAGTTAAGTTAGATTAACTTACAGTTACGTAAACATAGATTAGATAACTTTTAAAAGGTTTCTTCTAAAACGTATTTCTTAATAACATGAATATAATGTACGTTTTTACAATTTTAATTACTATAATTAACAGTACTCATATTGTTAACCTAAAAATTATAACATATTAGCAATATATGTCTGAAGTAAATCCAAACATGCACGTTCAATTTTTTAGTTTATGCTGCCAGTACTAAAAAATTATTGACGCACCAAATTGACATTTTTAAGAAAATGTTGGCTTGTTTATTATTATTTTATAGCACTTACATGATAGCTACACTTTATGGAAAATTATATTGAATTCGGTTAAAATAATTTTAGGTTTACAGAAGTTTTAATGTAAACATTTTGTTCTTTAAAGTGAATAGGCGACAAATTTCTCTTTTACATATTTTAGTTCCTAATTCTGAATATACAGCACATAATGCAATTAACTGTCAAGTCTTAATAAGGAAATTTAATTCCTACGTCAAAGTGTTCATTAAACTGCTAATAACACGAATTACACTTTCAACAAACAAAACTCGAGCTTATTAAACGAGTTATCCTGCATGCATAATGCCGTAAGTTTGTTTCCTAATGCAAGAAATTAGTCCCGCTTTGCATTACAGTAGTCGAGCTAGAATTGAGCGGCACAAGATAAAAACTCGAGGATGTTTTGCAACTAGTCCGATGATCGTTCGGAATCTGTTGGAAAAATAAAATGTAGCGTGGAAACCAACACGATGGCGTGGATTTTTCCGCCCAGAATGTGATGCAAATTTTAATGGAACGGTATTCGTAATTAAAGAAATCCCCGCGGCTCAAAATTTATCAATTTCCCACTGAAAATTAAATGCAAGCAGCACGGATTAGTGTTAATTCCGCGGTAATTGGTTGGAAATGACGGTAATTAAGCCTTTTTAGCGCTTATGTAACATCTAATTCTAATGCATTGGGATCGAGACACATATTATAAAAAGTAACAGTAACTGTAACGGTAATAATGATGAATTGAAGTGATTTCTGTTACGCATGCAGGCGGGGTGGGTGTTAGCACTTTCACTGCGGTAGCTTTAGCTGCTCCTGTTGCTGCCGATGCCGAAGACTGCGTCAGCCAAGGACAATTGTTGTTGTTAAAGAGCGCACAGAAAGGACACCGCAAACGATCTTTATCCGATTAAGTAGCGCACCAGTTTCGACATCAGTTTTATTCTTTTGTACGGTATAATTAACGCCCTAAATTTTAAAACTTAACATTTTGTGTACCGGGTATTACCTAAAAGTTTAAGTACATTGTATTTATTATGTAAAGAAGTATTAAGGAACTGGAAAGACTCAAAAAGAACAAAATACATACAAAAGTAACCAGTTATTTTAATGTTTTATAAATTTGCAATACTAAGGCCATTTAATTTCACAAAATATTATACGAATAAATTTGATTTTATGAACCGTTTCTATTACACTGCTCCAAGAAATTAACGCACCACAACTAACAATCGCAATATTGTTTGAAGTATTGCATGTAATGAAGTACGTTTAATCATAGATAATGCTTAAAATGAAGTAAACCATATTTTATCCAAATTAACAACAATCAACGCAATTTAACAACAATCAACGCAAAAAGTAAAAAAAAAACAAAATTCGACTATGTTTCCGCCTCGACTTGTTATGACAGCTTGACAACGACGGTCCGTGCTTGGAATTAACACACTTAACTGCTCGTGTTCCAGCTTATTCCACATTTCCACTAATGAATTCCCTAGGTCGTTAAGAGTTGCAAGGGTTGGTTAAAGGGATCGTACTTGTCTTCCAAGAATATCCCAGAGGTGCTCAATCGGATTTCTGGCTGGCCATTGCATAACAGGAATACCAACGTCGTCTAGGTATTCTTGCACAATTCTGGCTGTGCGGGGCCGGGCGTTGTCGTGCATTCATTGGAAGTTGTCTCCGATGTATGGGGCATATGGCACAACATACTGTGCTAAGATATCCATAATGTAGCTCTTACTGTTTAAAGTGCTTGGGGAAGATGTGTAGGTCTGTGCGGGCTGTGAAAGATATACCTCCCCATACCATTATTGAGCCACCACCAAATGCAGCCGTGGGGGCAAAATTGTATTGAGTATATCGTTCATTTGGACGTCTAAAAACTCGAATAAGTCTATCCACAACCCTCCAAACAAAATCTGGACTCGTCTGTGAACAAAATGCACGTCCAATCTTCATTTTCCCAATTCAAGTGGTTTCTAGCAAAATACAATCTGTGTCTGCGGTGGTCTGCAGTCAACTGTGGGCCAGTAGCTGGTAATCTGGCTCCCAGATTTCCTTCCAGAAGACGTTGGCGAACGGTTTCAATGCTAACCTGCACATTATGTACTGCTGAAAGTTGTCTTTGGAGGGCTCTTGTGGTGGTGAAGTTAGTTAGTTCACACATTCGAAGAACACGATCTTCTACAGCGGTAGGTAGCATGTGGTCGCCCTTGCCCTGGTCGCCTATCATGTTCGTTAGTTTCTCTGAAACGCTGATGACCCGAGAAATGGTTGTGTGGTTCACCCCAAGCCTGTCAGCGATAGCGCGAAAAGAATACCCTTCTGTGACACACTCATCACGACTTAAATTTAGAAATTTAGAAACAGACCAAGGGTAACAGTGTCTCGCAGGTTTGCATCAGACATTCATTCCATGCATCTGATTGAAATAGATAGCGCATTACTTTTCTTTTATCGCAACATTAATAATTGGTGTGTTAATTTCTTGGAGCAGTGTAGTTCATATATTCGAGCTCCTACTGAAGTTGATTGTTGTTTATGGTACGATAACAATCGTAGTCTATTGAACGAATATGTCACAAGTTTCAAGAATAATATCTTTAATATAGTCTCCTTCAAGTTATATCGTTATTGCCTCAGCAATTCCTGGTAACAATTAACGAAGTTGTAAAATGCAGGTAAAATAACAGACCCGGCTTGGATCTACGTTAATTGGAGGCGGTAAATTGGACGCGAGTCAATTGGATGCGATTAATTGGACGCGCGACAATTGGACGTGTACGTCAATTGGACGCGTGCGTCAATTGAACGCCATATAATTGGACGGGAAACAATTGGACGCGTTCGTGAACTTAATATAAGTTTTAGAATTTGTGGGGTTATTTACGTTTAAGTAAGGTGTATTGAGAATTCGAATGCCTTTCTCGGAATTTGAAAGTTACTTTACCAGCGTCTGCGGGATTTTCTGAATTTACAGGGATACCGCCGAAAATATACGAAGAGTGGTTGCTGATTAAGGCAATAGTTCAATATTGATTACCTGCGAGGGACTGTGCATAATTTCAACTGCAAATAGAAGTTGAATAATTTGTGATGGCCTTTATGATTCGTTTGTGGTTATTGTACTATTGGCTACTTTATGTTGTTTATTTTGTAATTTTGTAGACCTTCATGTTTTTTTATAAACCTTTTCTAATTGCTTACTTTATAATGTTTACTGTGTAACTTTGTACTAACTATAATAAACAGGATTTTTCTATATACATTTTTTATAAATCTTAATTACAGACGCGTCCAATTGTCGGCGCGTCCAAAAGTCGTCACGTCTAATTGTCGCACGCGTCCAATTGACGCGACACGACCAGGCTTAGGCACTTCATTTTCCCATACCCATTTTATTTAGATATAAATATTTATTTACGCTTTTTAATAATAATAAAATTAGAACATAGAATTATAATTATATAATAATGGTGAGGCTCTACTCTCCATGAAGGGGTTTGGCCTGCAAAGCGGAAGATCCAGAGCTCCCGTATCCTTGCTCTCACACCGGGTTGTCACGTGCCATATTAATCACACGTGGTGATGTGGTGAGCATCACAAAGTAGACAACCGCATTATTACCTCTTGCTCATTCGAACGCAGGAACCCAATTATTTAAAACGACTAGGTAAGCCGCCCGCCAGGCGGGGGGTTTGAAGTCCCGACCTTCTGCACCGGACCCCAGTGCTCTAACCACTAGACAACACTAGCGCGAATTATGTATAATTACATAAAACATAAAATATACTATTTTTTTGCTGTATCTATTTTACACTGACTGGAATTGTCTGTCCAACTTTTCTGTACAATATCGTGGAAGTCGTACCAAGTTTCGCCTAAGTAACATATATTTCTGTTTTCTTGACGGTATAGTTTGATGTTTTGGAGCTACTCGCTACGCCATGCTTGTAAATCTGGTTGATTCCATAATAACTTGCCGCTTGTTTATAGTTTTCTGTTTAAATCCCATACGTGTAATAATACCTGATAGTCCTGATAATGTACTAATTGAGCAAAAACCATGGGTTAAAAGCATGCTAGCTAATGGGAGACGTGGAATGGGTAAAACAGTATACATAACAGAAAGCAGCACAATAACAATAGATGAAGAAGAACAAGAAGGAGAAGGAAATGAGATCACAAATACATATACGTTACTAGTAGGACCATATAGAGAACGAGGACGAAATAAGAGAGGAAGATAATGCTAAGAAGATAATAAAAACCATAAATGAACTTAGACAAATAACAGAGAAGGAAAATACTACATATAACAGAAAAATGATAAAATGCATATTCAGAAATAGGCAAATAGAATTAACAACCTTGGTAACACCAGTAAAATATAGAGACACGTGGAGAACAAAACACGTGAAAAACTGTTAGAAGGAAAAAAGAAAAGAAATACATAGACACAAAACCAAATGAAAAGGAAGGAGGAACGTACGCCAACATATTAAGAACAATGAAACAAAGCACAAAAGTAGAGGAAGTGGGAGTAAATATAGATATCGTAAGAAAAGCAAGAAACGGAGGACTGCGAATCTCAATTAAAGAAACAAGGGAGGGAGCGGTTGAATAATTAAAAAGAAGCAAAAAAAGCCGGAGCAACATAGCAGAAAGAATAAACACACCAGGAAGAAGGAAAAAGGTAATACTAATCCGAGACATTGACATAACCACAAGCAGGGAAGAAATAAAAGAGGCGATGCAAAAAGCCACGCAAAACAAGCAAGGAAAGGCAATGGAAGTAATGGTAAATACATTAAAGGAGAGCAGATTTGGAGGAAATCAAATGGCATGTCAATGGAAAGAGCCAAGGAACTACTCCGCAAGCAAAAATGAAGATAGGGTGGACAAACTGTGTAACACACGCACTGATAAACCCAATACGCTGCCACAACTGCTACAACCACGGACACCTGGCTAGAGAATGTACAGAAGAAAGAGACAAAATGAAAGGAAAGTGTCACAGATGTGGACAGGAGGAACATGAGCTAAAAGACTGCCGAAATGAAGCATATTGTCAGGAATACAAGGAAAGCGGCCACCAAGCTGCCAATATGGAATGCCCTATATACAGGGATATAGTAAAAACAATAGGAGACGGAAAGCATGAAAATGAAGTGCCCAGTACTGAAAAGGTAGAAGATAAGAAAATCCAACAGACACAATCATAAGTACCCTACAAAACAACTTAAACAGGAGCAGGTGTGTGATCTAATGAATAAGACGGCGAAAGAATGCAAAATCGACGTGGTATTAGCGACGGAACCTAATAAAAGGATGACCGCAAATGGACCCTGGTACAAGAGCAAGGAAATTGATGCACGGGAACAGGGACAGGACACATACAGGAGAAGTGATCATATATTCATGGTACATATCCCCGACCGTTGATATAGCGGAATACGAATTGTTCTTAAATGAGTTGGGGCAATCAATAAGGAACAATGGGAACAAGAAAATTGTAGTCGGGGGAGACCTGAATAGCAAATCGCATATATGGGGCTCAGCAATCACGGATCGACGGGGCGAAATATTCATGTAACGATTGGCAGAAGGAGACATGGAAATAAATAATAAGAGAAAAGAACCAACTTACGTGAGAAATGACAGTAGATCTGTAATAGATCTGTATACTGCTCAGCAAACGCAAGTCAAATGATTAAAAATTGGAAAATGCTGGAGAAAGGGAGCTTAAGCGATCATATGTATATAAGTTATGAAATAAATATAGGAAATAACAATACGCAAATAAATATAGAAGGAAACAGCATAAATAGGAGATGGAAAGCATCCAAGGAAACGATGGACAACTTTACACGGCGACTAGACGAATACATGAATCAACACCAGGAGACAGAACAGCAAACTCCATTCACATCAGAAGTATGCACAAAAATGCTAGGAAGAATGCGAAGAAGTATTCCCACAAAGAAAGAATACCAAAAACAGAGCGCCAGTATATTGGTGGAGTGAGGAAATTAAGGAAAAATGAAGAAATTGGCATACTACAAAAAGGGCGGTCACAAGAATAAATAGAAAGAGTAACATAGATCAGGAAGCGAAAATAAGGATATACGAATGATTGGAAAAATATCATTCTCAAACAGATTAAACCAAAATAAAAACAGATTTGGAACAATTAGTACACAATTCATTATTGCGTATGAAATGATCAGGTTTTCATAAAAAACGATTAACAATTATATGAAAACAATAATAACAACAAAAACAAAATTAATAATGTGTAACATCGCCGTGAATAACAATGCAAGCATTTACTAGTATGGCATGCTTTCTATCAAGTGATCTATGTTCTCCTGGGGTATCTCGTTCCATATAACCTCAAGTTGGTGTCTCAGCTCGTCTAAGTTGTTAGGAGCTCTTGACAATAATCTTAGTCGCCGGTCCATCATGTCCCAGAGATGTTCGATCGGCGATAAGTCCGGTGATCGTGCAGGCCAGGCCAACATTTGCAATTGTGATTGTTGGAGGTACGTTCTGGTAATGTTTGCAGTGTGTGAACGTGCGTTATCCTGTTGGAAAAACCGTTTGGCAACGTCCGCATGAATGATACTAACACCGGTTCCAGGACATTATAAATATAGCCATAAGCATTTAAAGTGCCTGGGACGAACACAAGAAGTGATCTTCTACGGAAACAAATCGCATCCCAAACCATAACTCCAGGTGTTAAAGCTATATGGCGTCTTACAACAAACTCTAGATTTCGTCTTTCTCCTCGATATCGACGTACCTTCCTACGGCTGTCATTTGCCCACAAACAACAACAAATTGATAAGAGAGATTACGAACCTAAATCTCTTACTATTTTTAATACTTTCCGTTACAGAAATTCTTTAAGAGATGGCAACGCTGTGCTGTAGTCGGATTGATGCTTTGAAGCCTTTAAGGTATCATCTTGGTGATATATATGATGCTTTATTGGAGATCTTTGATGACCCAAGACTAAATAACTCATCCAGAAATATTTCTCGAATTGAAGCAAAGACTCTTACCGATTAAATTTGTAAATTCAAATTCATGGTTTCCCTTGTTGCAAGGTACAACATCCTTTAGGAAGTAAATATTGCAAGCAAAATACTACAAGGAAAACATGCCGATTTAAATTCAGCTACAAATCAATTGGAAATGACCAAGAATTACCTTTTAAGATGCAGGAGTGATGAGAGTTTTCAACAGGTTTTGGTTGATGCTGTCGAGATTGCAAAAAAACTAAAAACAGAACCAAAATCTGATACAAAACAAGCTCGAAAGAAGAGAGAGAATCGGCACTTTCTATATGGAGGTTAAGACGAGGCACCTCAAAATCCTAAGAAGAAATACAAAATAGATTTACACTATCCTGTTTTAAACATGGCTGTGACTTATAATTCTAACAAAAATATTGATGCTAATGATCTCTGCAGTAAACTTCAAACGGTAGTTCGGAGATTTCCAAAATCTATACCACCACCACTTTATAGGGCAACAAAAAGTTGTGAATAGTGTACCTAATGTTTTTGTTGCCCTACGAATACGTATAACTAGGTTTAGGATAATTATACTTTAGACATTTTTGGTAGTAAATGCATATTTTAATTGTTTTGAGCATTAATGCATAGTTTGCAGCATTTGTCTGTTTAAATTGCATATTTATACAATTTTTTGTTATCAAGTACAGCAGTCTGGAAACTTCCAGAAATTTTAAATAATCTTCTAAACTCATTCATTCTGTATTTTGAATAGGTAGGTACTTTCTTAGTTGTTAAGCTTCGAAAAACCAGAATACTTGGAAATGCTAAGAGGATTACAAAGGTTTGAGTGGCTCTGTTGAGTTAACGGGAAAACCTGTGAAAGTTGAAAGTTTAACAATTCATCATTTCATCAACAATCAATTGTCTACTAATTCCAATAGTGTATTAACATCTGCAACATGTCGAAAGAAAAAAAGTGTATTAGTGCTATTTTAAACCAGTTTGTGAGGGACTATGATGATACTGCGAAGTTTCTGTTGCGGCAACCAAAAAATTCCAAGTTACGCAGCATCGCCAAACCGGAAAACATGCAATAAATAAAAATCGAAGAAGGGAGAATAACCAACGGCGAGTGTTAATTTCTGGTTTACCAAGGCCTTTAATGAAAAATTTGTAAGGCTTTTATTTGCGCTGATATTCCGTTGGCTAAATTAAAGAATGAAGTTTTTTACAATTTTTTGGTAAAGTATACTAAACCGAATGTTCCAGACGGATCTACATTAAGAAAAACTATGTTTCCGAGTTATATGCAGGAACATTACAAAAACTAAGAGAAAAAGTAAAGGATCGCAATATTTGGGCGTCTTTGGATGAAACAACCGATGCAGAACAAATATGCGTAGCAAATCTTGTGTTTGGAATATTAGGGCTTAACAAAGAAAAACTAAATCATATCTGCTGACTAACGTCTTGGACAAAGTGGAGCATTCAAGAATTGCTGCTTTTTTCAACGACTCTCTAAGGTTATTGTGGCCGTCTGGAATTTTATATGAAAAAGTGCAAGTGGTTTGTAGTGATGCTGCACCATATTTGTGCAAAGCAATGTGAGATCTGCAGATTTTGTATCCAAACATGGTACATGTGACCTGTTTAGCAGATGGTTTACACCGAGTAGCTGACTTAGTTCGACATTTTTATTCAAACATTAACGTGCTATCATCTGTGAAGACGATTTTTCTCAAAGCACCGATTAGTGTGCAGAAGTTTCGGGAAGTTGCGAGGGACGTTCCACTTCCACCCGCGCCAATCATTACAAGATGGGGAACTTGGATCGATGCTGCTGTATATTACCCTGAAAATTTTGAAATTGTGAACCAAGTTGTTAATGAATTAGACTCTGAAGAAGCGCAGGGCACTGAAGAAACACAGGATATTCTGAGTAAAAAAGGTATACGAGAAGATTTGATTTTTATTCGAGCTAATTTGGCTTGCATTTCAACTGCAATCTCTAAACTTTTTTTTTTTCACACATTCATACTACCGTTCCCCCCCCGGAACCGCTTTCGCATTACTTCAGGGGGGTGCGGGCGTCCATTACACACTAACCATTCATGCAGCATGCACCCTAAACTTAACTAACTGAATTGCGGTCGCCCCAGCGGGGATTCGAAACCACGCCGGAACAAGCGCAATTCAGTGTGACCTCGATGGTCGGTGCGTTCACGCACTCGACCACCTCGGTTTCTGACGCAATCTCTAAACTAGAAGCGAAGGGACTATCTTTACAAGACAGTATTGAAATAGAAGATATGGTTAAGGGGTTTAACTAAATTCAAGAAAAAAGATTTCATGAATAAACTGCACGTGCTGTCAAATAATACGGAATTATCAACAACTGGAAAACATAAGCGAGGTGTTGCAAAATGAAACAGCCCTTGATGCAAGAAATGAACGTTTAAATATTATTGACATTGTAAATTATGAATATGTCGTGCGATGTCGAGAGTCTTTCCATGGTACAAAAATATTCTCACCGACAACAGGCGCAAATTTACATTCGAAAATGTAGGAATATGAAACAATAATTTCATAGTTCTAAATACGGAAGATAATAAAGTATTTCAGTTTCTTAGAATTGAAGTTTCCTTTGATTTCACATCTTACTGTACTCGAGTGCTAATAGTTATGACTGTGCATTACTTAAGGCACCTTTCATTACTTGGTATTACCACAGCAATATGTTGGATTACTTGGAATTACCAACAAGTACTTAAGACTTAGAATACCTACATGCACAAATCATAGATTGACCCTTCAGGTTACGGTTTTTCAGGTATTTCCGAGCACTCAGTAATGGTAAACTCTGACTGAGTATTTTACCTATATGGAGCAGTTCTAGTGGCAATTTCTCTTGTAAAAAAAACACACAGAACAAACACTTTAAACACTTTATCCGATTAAGTAGCGCATAAATTTCGTCATAAGTTTTATTCTTTTGTACAGTATAATTAACGCCCTAAATGTTTAAAACTGAACAACTTGCGTAATATACCTGGTAATACTAAAAAGTTTAAGTACATTGTTTTTATTATTTAATACAATATTGAAGTATTTGATTATAACACTAACCTAGTACGTGAACAACTAAAATATAATAATATATTTACTAATATCAAACATTTGTACAAACAGTATCAAAAGAAAAGCTTTGGTTTTGCAAGACATTTTTAAATCTATACATATTCGAAACTAATTTCGTATAAAAGAAACGGTTAAGCACATTTTCCTTTATTAACTCGGGCGCGTTATCGCGCCCTTATTTACAAAAAAAAGTAAAGTGTTGCCACTTCATTACAGCACGCAAACTCGCTAAATCTAATATTTACATTAAAGGGGAAATTATTTACAAACAAGCCAAAAAAGTTTCAAAAACCTTTATCTGTTCTAAATTTAATGCTAGGCAAGAACGCGAAATCCGATCATTTCAAAATGCATACCTGCAAAATTGTGCATAAATTCTTAACGATAAAACGTGCATTGTAAAAATTCTTTAAAATTGACGAAGGATAAGTGTAGGAACTATCAAAAAAATTAACGTTAAAATAGTAAGGACACTTTGGTAGATAAAAGTACAATGAAGTAGTTCTATAAAATGTTCTCGTTGAGCAAAAGTTGGTTGACTTACAAAATCAAGATTGCTAAGGTGGGGTGGCTTCTGGAGGTCGAGTCCAACTCTATTACATGCTCTTTTATCTACTCTTTCTATATATGTAGTCAAACATTCGTATTTAAGCAACGAAAATGCCTTTTTAGTGGTAAAAATGGTTTTTGTACTCTGTAAAAGTAACAATTCGTCGTCAGAGTATCAAGTTCAGTTCACACTATTGGAAATGTCAGTGTATATTCACACTACCGTTTTTCAAGTATAACAAGTTAGTAAAGTTATAAAAAAAGATGGAAGTGGAAATATTTGTATTCATTTCTGGATAATTGTTCAGAATTGGTCAATGAATACACTTGCAATAATTTGTAAAGAGGAGCCTCCTCAGAACAAATATAAAAAATTCAGAGTGCATAAAATATCATATCAACACATACGGGAACATGCCACATCAATTTATTTGAAAAATGTCCATATATGAGGAGTATTCGTGGTACTGGAGGGTGATTATTAATATGAATGTTGCTACTAAATTTAGTATTTAATGATATTTTAACTGGATGTTAGTTCGCCCATTATAGTGTAACACCAGAGTATTGTTGCTGTTTAAAATAAAAAACGAGGAAAATCATTTGTGATAAATCTTCCATGTTTTCCATATCTAATAAACTAAAATTTGATGTTTGTTGTACTACATACATAGATGTCCCTACTGAAAAATCTTAACCTCTAAAGTTTCTTATTAATACTAAGTTGATACTTCCAAGCCTTGGTCGTTATTATTTAAAATCTCATCTTTTTCTTGCTTAATATTCGGAGCAAAAGAGTTCGTCTCCAATTTACTCTTCGAGTAATCTTCGGCCGTCGACATTTCTTCAGAATACGCTTCCGAGTCCTCCTCCTCCTTCCCCACGACGTCGATCGCGCCATGGTGATGCTGAGGAGTGTACAGTTGCGTCTGATTATAGTTAGAACCCGAATATGTCACTTTACCCATGAAGGTGCGAATCTCGTCGAAATACGCGTCTTCGCGTTCGTTCTCGTTGCTGCTACCCGGGGAATCGGCTATGGCGGTGCCGCCGTTTCCATCGTCAGCTTCGTGTTTCTTTAGATGCCTGTCCAGGTTGGTTTGCTGCCCAAAGCAGCGCTCACATAGCGGACACTTGAACGGCTTTTCTTTGTTGTGGATATTGCGAACGTGCCGCTGAAGATTACTCGATATACTGAAGGAGCGTTCGCAGTACCGACACTTGTAGGGCTGCTCCCCTGTATGAGTACGCAGATGTCTGGTCAGGTTTGCCGAACGGGGAAACACTTTACCGCAAAACTTGCAGGCGTATCTGTCCTTCATTTTACCTTGCGTTTGCTGCTGGATCACGTCGTGGTAAGGCTTTACCCCGCCGAAACTTTGTAGGCCTGGCCGTAACAAGTCGAAACTCCTGGAATGTTGTAGCGGGTTTATAAACGGAAACGGCCGCGGTCCGAACGGGTGAGGCAGCAGACGTTCGTTATTTTGGGGCCCTTGCAACGCGTGAAAGTTTGGCCTATACATCTCCAACAATATTGGATGTATGGGTCTAGGATACGCCATTTGCGGGGTCACATTGGCGTTCTTCTGAAGCTCGTTCTGCTTCGACGCGTGATCCTCTACGTCCACTATTTCGATTCGATCATCTTCCTCTTTCGCTCTTTTTGGAGGGGTCACGTGGTATTCCGGCGAAGAAAGCTTCAGGGGTTCTTCCAATCGATCCACCGACGCAGGACGCGAGGTTTTCTTTCCAACACTCAAATCTAGAGGCTGATCTCCTTCATCGCTACTAGAAGATTTAGATCTACTGGCGCATCTGACATCACTGTTCTTCGTCAGATCCTTCGGCAAGTCGTTATGATCTGCTTGTGCAGATGAATCTTTGTTGCTAATTTGATCCCTAGGGTTGCTGAAAACTATATTGGCGCTTGGGGGTGGTCTCGCTGGCGACGGCATCAGATTCGTGCAGGCTTCTTCGGCCATTGGAGGACTAATCTTCGCAGATATTGTGGGTACTTGAGGAGGTGTTACGCGGTCTTTGAGGGGCGAATTCGTTTCAGGGCTGGCCGTCCTCATTCTCTTCGCAGGAGAAGGTTCCTGATGGTTTTCGTTACTTCTTAATTTGGGCAGCTGGTTGAACAGCAAAGGATTTATAAAAGACGGTGGCGGGCCGGTTGGGTGGAAAATTGGTGGGTACGGTGGGAAATGGCTAGGGAAGAAGGGTAAATGACACGCCGCCGGGGGCCGGTACATCGAAAAGGGGTTGTTATTCGCCATTGGATTCAGCGGAAGCTGCGGTGGTCCACTCAGCGAGGATGTCGGAGTTGTTGTATCACAGAATCGCTTATGCTTGGACAAAGAAGTCACCGTTGAGAACGACTGGCCGCATTTGACGCACTTGATCTGCATGCGACAATCGGCGTGCATGCGCTTGTGTCGACACAGATTGGAAAATTGGGTGTAAGCCTGTGGGAAAATTAGTATTACATTTTCGAACTAATTTTCATATCGACAGAATGGCTTACTTTAAAACAAACTTCACACTGAAAGGGCTTCACGGAAGAGTGGATGTGGGTGTGCTGTTTCAGTCCAGATGATGTCGCGAACGTTTTTCCACATTCTGGACAAGCGTGAGAACGTGCTCCTACGTGGTGCGTTCGAATGTGTCTTTGAAGATTGCTGGGATCAGTAAAAACCTGAAAATAAAGATACATTTTACTGAACTGTTTAATGAATATCTTTATCTTTTATAAACAAACGGTTCTAGAAATGTTTTGCATTCGCAGGGGCGGTTGCGGATATTTGTTTGTATTTATTAATCATACAGGCTGCTCGGTTTAATTCTGTACCATACTAAGATACTGATTTAAGCAATGAATACAATAAGAAATTTTCATGTGGTAACCAGCCTAGAAACTTAATTCCCTCATTGATAACTTAGGTTATAAATGTAATACAAAATAAATATGTATTATGCAAGTTCTGCTCATCTAGTTTAATGTTTATGTATATTTTTGTTTAAATACATACGGTGAAGATATTTATACATATACATATGGAAATTAATATTAGTGCTTTAAAAATTATGAAATAAAACAAATGTTTTCAATCTTACACGTTCATGCTTTCTGTAAGTAAGCAATTTAAACCTTAAGTAATACATGTAACAATATTTACTATCACTCTTAGATGTAGAAAATGAATTTTAAAACAAATGCACCACGAAATCGACCTTAAATGTTTAAATTATGTGTTCAGAAAGGAATTATATTTATAAGACAATTCGGAATTTAAAAATTGACATTATACCTTAAAACTATTTTTATATGTACGACGAAAAAACTAAAATATAGAGGCAATATATTAAATTTACAGAAAATTCTGTGGTGGACAAGTGAATTACCTAGGTAAATTCAGGTTAGTCAATATCCATAAATGGCTTAAGCTAATTTAACCCTAAAATACTTGACCAGTGTTTGTAGATCTAAAAGAGTTTATGTTAGTCAATATTCGTAGATGATTTTAAATAGTCCAACCTTACACGACTTAGACTTAGCCAGTGCCCATAGATGGCTTAAACCAGTATAACCTAAAAAGGCTTAAATTTAACCAGTGTTCATATGACTTAGGATAGTGCATACTAAGAGGATTTGAGTTAGTCCATATCCGTAAATGGTTCAAGTTGGCCTAACATAAAAAGGCTTCGACTTAGCCAGTGTCTGTATATGGCTTAGGTTAGTGTAAACTAAGAGATTGTAGCTTACTCAATATCGGTAGATAGCTTAGGTTAGTGTGAACTAAGAGGGCTTATCTTAGTCAATATTGGTAGATGGGTGGTTAGTTTAAACTAAATAGGAATAAACTTAGCTAGTGTTAGTAGATTACATTAGGGTAAACTAAGAGGGTTCAGGCCAGTCAATATCCGTAAATTATTTAAGTTAGTCTACCATTAAAAGGCTTCAATTTAACCAATGTTCATGGACGACTTAGGATAGTGTAAACTAAGAGGGTTTAAGCTGGTCAGTATTCTTAAATGGCTCAAGTTGGCCTAATCTAAAAAGGCATACAGTGTCCGTAGATAGCTAGGTTAGTCTAACCTAAGAAGGTTTAGGTTAGTCAAAATCCGCGGATGGTTTAGGTTAGTGCGAACTAAAAGGGTGTAGCTTACTCAACATCGGTAGATGGCTGAAGTTAATTTAAACTAAAAAGGATTAGCCACTGTTCGTAGCTGGCTTAGGTGAATGTAAACCAAGAGGGTTTAGGATAGTAAATATCCGTACATGATTTAGGTTGATCTACCCAAAAAAGGCTTAAGCAGTTTCCGTAGATAGCTTAGGTTAGTGTAAAATAAGAGGGTTTAGCTTGGTCAACATCGGTAGATGGTTGAAGTTAGTTTAAATAAAAAAGGTATAAACTTAGCCAGTATTCGTAGGCGGTGTAGATTAATGTAAACTAAGAGGGTTTAGGATAGTCAATATCCGTATATAATTTAAGTCTGTCTACCCTAAAAGGGGTTAGGCTTAGACAGTGTTCGTATACAGCCTAGATTAGTGTGAACTGTTTATCTTAGGCAATATCGGTAGATGGCTGAAATTAGTTTAAACTAAAAAGGCATAAACTTAGCCAGTGTTGGTAGATGGCTTAGATGAATGTAAACTAAGAGGGTTCAGGTCAATATCTGTAGATGACTTAAGTTAGTCAACCTAAAATATCTTAGATTAGCCAGTAGCCATAGAACGCTCAAGTTAGGCTCAACTAACAGGTTTTATGTTAGTTAATATCGATAGATGGTTTACGTTAGTCTGAATGAAGATGGCTCAAGTTAGCCACTGTCCCCAAATAGCTTACGATAGTCAAAAGTAAGAAAATTTAAGTTAGCCTACGTTCTTCGATGGCTAAGGTAAAGCAAACCCAACCAGCTGTCAGGTAAATATATTAGTTAGTTAGTTATATGAGAACGCACATTGATCAACTGAGGAAGAGACTTGTAACAAGCAATCTAAGAGGGGTATAATGGTTTAAACTGCAGCAATAGTCAAAGCAGCGTTGCCACCAGTAATTGAACAAGGAAATTCAATCATTTTGACATAGCTAAAAGATCATTCCACATAACCTGACTATAGATGCTTGTAAAAACATATAAATCGTTACGGAGTTACAGCTTCTTACTCATAAGTTTCTACAATGTAAAATTTAAACAATTTCATTTCAGTCAAACTTTTGAAGCCTTTTATACATATATATATATATATAAATAAACTTTATTATTCTTATCTTAGTTAGGCCGCAAACTTTGTTAACGATATGGGTGAAAGCACGCTTTTAAAACCATACGGGATTCCCTGAGATTCGACCTTAATTCTAACGTAAAAACAAATCTTAACAAGGGATACTCACTTTAGTACAATTTTCGCAGTGGTATTTCCTAGTTTCTCCGTGAACTATAGCTCGGTGTCTCAGCAAGCAGGGCCTGTGCGAATAGGATTTCGGGCAGAGGTCGCATCGAAATTCGTCTTTTCTGTAATTGTGTTTCACTATCAGGTGCTCGTCTAACCTACAACAAGGTATATTCGAGATAAGCCGTCGTAATGTACTTCAAAAGTACTCGATGAAATTCCAATAACGTGTCGTGGGACACAAGAAGAAACGGCACACTATTATTGTGAATTAGTGCCTTCAAAACTAATACGAATATTGATGAGTTTCAGTGGTGGCGTGATATATTAGTACTAATCTATTTTTCTATGCCCTGTGAACTGAATCATCTGTTTGTTCAGAGTGTAGTTTTGATCGCTGGGCGTGAAATGTATAAATTATGCATTAATTGATTTCATTATAATTATAAGCCCGGCTGGAAATTCACGGAATATTTTTTCAACAATTCGATGTGGATGCACATTATAGAGTGGAATCGCGTGAAGGAAGACAGTTTAAGCGCACATTTGTACGACAGAAAATTTTAATTGGGGCTTTCCGTCGAAGCCGCGTTATTATCTCTATTACTCTAATTTAATATTTCCAGAACACATGCAGATACAAATTAAATGGGTTTGGAATAATTGCCGGCATTACACCGGTTTCAATTTAACGCTTTAAAAACGCGATTCACGAGCATCATTAATAATGAATCAGTCCATCGCGTTGTCTACACAGAGCATCATCATCACGCACATTACAAGATACAAGGGAATAGAAAAAAAAATACATACACAAGCCCAGCGATAAAACGCCGCGATAAGAGCAATTGCGAAGTTCGTACACTCGTCAATTATTTGAATAATTAATTCCAGTTCGTTATGAAGTTGGATGCAAGGGCAGGAATGGGTGAGCTTTACGTAAAAAACCTGCGGAAAATAATGGTAACTTACTTGTCTACATCCGTGAAGGGTTGGTCGCAAACTGAGCAGCGCGTTTCGGTTTCGTCTTCGCTATCATCTTCACGCTCGTTTTCCGCCGTTCCACTGTGTTGCGAGCCTGAGCACGATTTAGAAACTGTTAGATAAAAAAATGATAGCTGGGAGGTTAAATTATCACAGAAGTACAGCGGCGTATGATTGCATAGTAAATATGTTCAACAGTCAATATTGTTTTGCAGCGCTTCCGGGAAGTGTTTTCATTTTCAAGTGCAATTTCATTTACAAGTCTTACACTGTCACAGGTATCCGGACCACTACTAAACAATAACAACACTAACTACTAGTCACTGTCACATATTATTGCACCTTCACCTGCCGCCCCATTGGCGGGTCAGAGTTGAATCTTTCCACCTTGTCCGACACATGTGCGGCCCTACGAGGGCGCGTTCATCAAACAGGGAAAGTCAACGGGGGTGAAACGTCAAATAGCTTCAATAGTGGAATATTATGGGTATGAGCGCGTATGTTTAGCGTAATAGAGGAACAAAGAAGGAAAATCCGTACAATTCACTCGTGGAGGGAGGTTTCCGGTTTCGGGCGATTTTTTAACCCCTTTGTGTGATCGTGATTGATAAGTGATTTTTATTATTTACCGTCGTTTTATGCCCTTTGTTTTTCGATCTATTTTCTATTAGAACTTATTGAGCTATGGATGTAAACTTCCCCTTTCTCAGCGTGTCATTAAGAATTTTCAAAATTTAATATTTATCAATGGGTGTAATCAGTTTTGATTAAGTGTTCAACTGGCACGTTTCAGCGGTTGGTCATCATTTAGTGTTAAAAATACATATTAACTATATTGCTTACTGCAAAACTAAAAACATCTACAGGAACCAGATTTAAACAATATTTTCAATATATAGTTCTCCTTGGTTTTATATATATACACACATATATGGACATACATAAGCGTTAATTAGTTATTTTAGCACTTTGGATCATTATTTATTTGTGATTTAAAATCTTCTATATAGATATACATGTTGTCATTGCTTAAATTTATATTGTAAAACCGTGCCAGTTTTACTAAAATGTCGTAACTTTAAGGATTATCTAAAGTGCAGTGGTGCAACTATTTGCGGTCAAATGTTATGTACACAAATAATTAAATCTACTGTTCCATACTAATTTTATACGATTAAAGCTCAATTTTTCTGTTAGATGCATTTTACAATTCTAGATACTTTTTATCCTAAATTTATACTTTTGTAGATATTCTAATTGTCTTCGAGATTGAATTCTAAATATTTAACGGTCACCAAATAGCAATAAATTTAATACTTCCATACCAGATAAATTCCAAAACTTGTTCCCGAATAGAATTACATTCCTTAATAGATGTTTTAGGTGGAGTTTGCATGGTGGTAAAAACTAACCCAATCAGACGAGCTGAAATTTGTAACAATATTCAAATATTGTTCTCGGAATACGAGACCGCTATATGCGGGAAATACAATACAGTAAACAATGCAAATCAAAACATTTACTTCGTTATATGCGGAATCTTGTTACACCCGAACTTATCTCAAGCGAGTTGGACGCAGTGGTAACTAATCTAATATAGAATGGAATATTAGTTAACTTGTAATATAGAAATACTGTAATGGTATACTTTCCATGTTGCTCAGAAAAATCGTTTACCTACCACAATTTATCGGTATGTCTTTTTAATGGGAAA
Organism: Limonius californicus; assembly: GCA_014611495.1. NCBI lineage: Eukaryota > Metazoa > Arthropoda > Insecta > Coleoptera > Elateridae > Limonius > Limonius californicus. The sequence continues at coordinate 6,675 of JABXWE010018581.1, read as the reverse complement.
ACAGATATGTCTTCTGATACCTCGTTTGAAAGACAAATTCAAAATGTTTTGTCCTTCTTTCTTTTCTTTGAAAAAAGTACTTAACTGCAGCCATATGTATTGTATATAGATATTGATTATATCTTCTTAGAGTGCTTTATCTCTTACGAGACGTAGCGATCTTCTCTCGTATGCCTGTGTTGCGCGTTTAGAGTGCCACAGACAGAGGACCTACAGCTTAATGTGGGCTCTGAACCACGGGAAGTGTAAACACTTCTACTCCAGAGAAGAACGGAAAAACGAATTTCACCAAAAATAAACTTATAATTTACTGACAATTTCAGCATGTTTTACCTTAATAACTGAATACATTTTTGTATGTTTTTTCATATTACAATGGGTTGTTCAACGCCGACATATCAAATACAAAAGGAAAGTTCTGAAATTGCCTTGCGAATATCTTTCAGAGTATTAAAATATATCAAATGATTCTAAAAATAATGCCCTCATGTTCATCTAACCTGCATTAATTTAATACCCATCATGGTAACTATTTCCATTAACAAAGTAAAAACGTACAAATATTGTCTCTGCCAACTGTTAATCTGTATAGGAAAAGCCGGATTTCCAATATTATTATTATGCAATTATGGAATGAAAGAAAACCAAACATCCTAATATCTTATTAAGTTATTTTAATAACTTTGTTAATGTCTTGAATCAAGTTTATTTCAAATTTTCTTCATCAAACTGTATAACTAGAAGGTACGATCCTTCATGCTTATAAAGGAATTAATATGTAAAACTAATAAACATAAATCTTCGATCTAAAAATAAATCAAAGTGGAAATCGTCGAAAGAGACCATGGTTCACTTATGGACTCAAAGTGATGAAAAATCAAAGAAGAAACTGAAGAAGAGGAACAAAAAATGTCGAAAGAAATAAGACGACGATGAAGAAGACGTAAGAAAATAGGAACACAAAAAAAATGAAGGGGAACACAATACGGGCAATACAAAGAAGAAAATTAATAGGAAGACGAAGACGAGAAACAAAATGATAGCGACGAAAAATAAGACGACAATGAGGAAGGAGTACAAAAATAGAAATACAATGAAAATGAAGAAATGGAAGATGAAGAAGGAGGAGAATATTCAAACGAATTGGAAGATGAAGAACAGAAAGGTGAGGAAGAAGAAAAGTTCAAGAAGAAGGAAAGATGAAGAAGGAAAGATGAAGAAGAAACGATGAAGAAGGAGAAAATGAAGACGAGTGGGTATACGAAGAAGAGGGGCAACACAAAAAAGAAGACGAAGGAAAAAAAGAAGATGGAGAAGAAGAGAAACAGCAATTCTTATCGAATAATATCCGAGTTCGTTCATGTATATTCTTATAATTTTACTAACATACCACAAATTTTGCAAAATCCAAAAATGTTATCCTCAAATATATTAAATGAATAATTCTACTGTAAACAATTAGCAATAAATGTAACAAGTATTTTATGAAAAATACTATAGTAGCACACATTGCTTCAAAATCAAGCCAAAAATAGCAATTCGAAACTCACAAAAACAGATATTAATTTCTTACTATTCGAGGCTAAGAAGAAGTAGACGTAAGAAAATAAAAACAAAAAAAACGTAGGGGAACACAATGACGGGCAAGACAAAGAAGAAAATTTATACGGAGACGAAGACGAGAAACAAAATGATGGCGACGAAAAAAAAGACGACAACGAGAAAGGAGTACAAAAATAGAAATCCAATGAAAATGAAGAAATGGAAGATGAAGAAGGAGGAGAATATTCAAAAGAATTGGAAGATGAAGAACAGAAAGATGAGGAAGAAGGAAAGATGAGGAAGAAGGAAAGATGAGGAAGAAGGAAAGATGAAGAAGAAGGAAAGATGAAGAAGAAGGAAAGATGAAGAAGAAACGATGAAGAAGGAGAAAATGAAGACGAATGGGTATACGAAAAAGAGGGGCAACACAACAAAGAAGACGAAGAAAAAAAAGAAAATGGAGAAGAAGAGAAACAGCAATTCTTATCGAATAATATCCGAGTTCCTTATGTATATTCTTATAATTTTACTAACATACCACAAATTTTGCAAAATACAAAAATGTTATCCTCAAATATATTAAATGAATAATTCTACTGTAAACATTTAGCAATAAATGTAACAACTATATTATGAAAAATACTATAGTAGCACACATTGCTTCAAAACCAATCCAAAAATAGTGATTCTAAACTCACAAAAACAGATATTAATTTCTTGCTATTCGACGCTTATTAACTGGTTAAAGTTTTCCAATTAAAAGTACAAAAGCGAACGTTTTTAATGAAGCCATACAAACTGCAGCGTAACTTTGACAGTTTCTTCTATTCACGCCTATTCGTCCATGGCATCATATTAAACTGCAATTCTTTCGTTACAATCTAATGCTCTACGACATTCCCACGCTTTTAATTCAATTATGTTCGTTAAAATTTAAATGTGTGCCTTATGGATTCCGGCCCCGGGCCAGTCCATCCAACCGTCCGCGATGCACCTGTTTGATATCTCAACCAGAACTAAAACAGTTTTTCCATCAGCCGCACGATCGCGACGGATCCGCTTCTCGCAAAGGTCAATGGTAACAGTCCTGCCTAGTTTCGGCAAAACAAGATCATCTATCATAATTACGTAAGTCGCGGTAACAAAATTTCGCCAACCCCAAAGCTCGGTCGGTTATCGCGGCATAACATTTGCCGCATACATCCGTGACTTGGCCCATCTGTCTGGCTTTTATCCGCGGACATTACGCATTATAACTGCATCAAACCATAAATAATATTTGACGCCCTGTATATTAAGTGACAACTTCATCGGAAAGGGTTCCGTCTCCACAATGAGACCGTGTTAATCCGGGTGGGCGCTGACACGACCCGAGCCACGTGACTATTGTATAAGCCGCAGTCGTTTTGTTTGCAACCCCAGACCTACTATGATAACGTCCTAATTCATTTCTCTTCTTTTGCATTTACGTCTTAAATACATTGTTGTCAAGGATATATGTTGGCGTATCAACATATTTTTAGTTTCCCGTACTGGTAGTAACATACAATAGTGGTATCGTAAAAATACATAAAATTATATACATATAAGTATATACATGTATATAAACACACAAAATACATATGTACGTTATATACACACACAATAATATGTATATACACAAACATATCTACATATAACAACAGTAGTTAGTTATAAAGTGACCACTAATGGGAAAAGTGACCACCCAAGGGATAAGAACGACAGGGTCATTTTAAGCAAGTGGTCAATTTAACCAAAATACATTTTTTAGAAGAATTTCTAAAGAATATGAAATTGAAAAACTGGGAACATATTTTCACTTACTGAACTTTATTAAAACACCTTTCAGAATTTTTGTAAAAATGTAAATGAAGAAAATAGTTGTAAATAGAGATATTCTTACGTTTACAACGAATAAGCATTGTGACACATCTAGCTAGAGCCTTATTTGAATATTTCTAAGAAAATAAAGAGCAATATAGGTTTTCTTAAAAAAAATTGCAATGAGAATACAGTTTTGGTGATATACAGTCATTTTAGAGAGATGAATGCGTATTATATTGATCCTCTGCTTTTGTAACTAATGTTCGCTTTTTACAAAACATATTATTTCAATGGTTTTCTAAAAAGTGACAAGTGGTTACAAAAGCGGATGATCAATGTAGGTATGCTGGAAAAATGATACAATTTTATAAAGAACCCGGGTAAAGCGGTCACACAACCAGGACGTCTTCTCATAGAGGTAGTCACTTTGACCAGTAGTGTTTTGTAGAGGTAGTTACTTCGATCAGGTCGTATTTTATAGAGGTAGTCACTTTGACCGAGTCGTTCTTTTGTAGAGGTAGTCACTTGGACCAAGTCGTATTTGTAGAGTTAGTCACTTTAACCAGGTCGTCTTTTGTGGAGGTAGTCACTTCGACCAGGTCGTCTTTTATATATGGTAGTCACTTTGACTAGGTCGTCCTTTTATAGAGGTAGTCACTTCGACCAACTTCTCTTTAATAGAGATAGTCACTTTGACCAGGTCGTGTTTTATAGAAGTAGTCACTTTGACCAGATCGTCTTTTGTAGAGGTAGTCACTTCGAACAAGTCGTCCTTAATAGTGGTAGTCACTTTGACCATGCCATCTTTTATAGAGGTAGTCACTTTGACCTTATTATATAAATATACTACACCTAAGAACCCAAAAAAACGTTTTTTTGGTATCTGGAATAACTTATATGTGTGGCCACCCAATCTTAAAAGAGGATAATCAAACTTTTGACAGATTTAAAATTCAGACGCTTAGTTAGACACGTACGAGTTTTTTGAAAAATTGCGATTTCATGGAGACCTTAAAAATAAATCGACTACTTTTTGCCTAATTCTCTAGTTTCAAAATTAAGATAGTTACAATTTCTTTATAATTTCCATTCAACAACCATCAATCAAAACGCCATAAATTCTGCGTTATCTAATAAGCGGTATGCATTCGAATTACAGTAGGTACAACTGTGTGCGGTAATAAACAATTAAAATACTGCAACATCAAACAATTTAGCAACATTTAAAATAAATTTTATCAAAAAGATTCGAAAAAATGTTGATCCAATTTTCATTTTCTTATTAATTTCGCCTGCTTCCATGTTATCAACAGTAAATCACTTAATCTTGCTATTACTAATTTATATTCCGAACTGTTATGAACCTGACAATTGTACCCTGAGAATTTTGGAAACAATGAAGATCACCCACGCTATTTACGACAATCATTTTGAATTTAAATGAATTGGAATATCTATTTATCTATCACACCGACAGGAAATTATTGTATATGTAATTAGTGGTGGAACGTAATAATCTTATTTAAACACCGTTATTAAGTAAATACTAATAAATTTCTGCATTGGGGTCGCCTTGTACGATTAAATAGAACCAACTGAACCCGTGGGCTACGGCCCACGCTTTATTTGGTAGTTTCCGCAAACAACAACAAATAAAGTGCGTGTTAACAAAATAAACTCAAGAAAAATCTATTTCAATAATGAAATGGATTGTTATATTGCATTATTGTTCTGATAATGCATACCTTCCACATAAACCACTTGATTTTGTATATTTCTCTGATTGCTCTATCCAGTTTTTTTTTTATTTGAATAGAAAACCTGTACATTACAAAGTAAATTTCCCCAATTAGAAATAAACAACAATATCACCACCAATTTTCGCATTGAGGGGAGGGGTATATTTTATGGAATGAATATTGTGAAAAAAATAACATTAATACATGTCTCCCCTTTTTGAGGTGGTTATAGTCCCCTGAACTTTATTTCGCTGAATGGTAATACAAATACAAATTTTCGTCATGTTCAAAATCACAGATAAAGTCAGAAGGTGAATGATTTCAGTTGAATTCTGGGGTTTCCAATATTTACTGATATTTGTTAATGTTTATTATTTCCAATGCTGCAAATCACAAACTTTATTTTTAACAGTTTATTGATCCCCTATCTACAAATTATACAAATCCGTTGAAGGGTACTGGTAGGGAATAAAATATTGTATATCCTTGTGTCGATTTCCGGAAATATCTTATTTTGATCATGTCGTTGAATTCAGTGCAAGTAGTAGATCTTAGTTCTTTAATATAGTACTTCTAGTTTTCTTTATATCTACTCTATTCTGATATCTATATCTAATGTATCGTAAGTATGTAGGTAGGTTACCTGTGGAAACCAAAATGTATGTCTTTACTTGAGACATACGGTTTATAGTATTTACTACAATTGTTTAATAGTTATCAACTAATTGTTCAATTGCTACAGCTATTTTTGAGTCTAAAACACAAAATGTTTACTTTAAATGCATAATTTAACATCAGAAGAATTATGATTTTCTTACAAATCTGAATTGCTTGGCAATCCTGGGCGGATTTTTAAGTTATTTAAAAATATTGGATACAACTGCACGGGCTGCGTGTTTAGCTATCACGCTATTGAAGTTTTTGTTCCAAATCTAAAAAACGAGGAACATTTAATCTATAATAAGGAAGTTTACTAAATAATGATCAGATACACTTTCTAAAAATCCATGTTACGCATACCATCCGCTATTTACCTGTTTTCGGTGCACCAAGTACAAGAATTCGTAAGCTTTTCCAGAAATTATCAAGATTTCAGAAGTTAGGTTAAAAGTCGGTTGTAAAAGGTTAGTCCAAAATTGTATTATATCTGCACTAAATTGTTTAGAAACTTAATTTTAGGTTAGACTTGTTCATACGTTTCTATTTATTACATAATGGAAGCATGTGTCAATGTAAAACCCGGTATAGTATGTGTATTGTGCTTTCATTTTAATCTATCTAGTTGTTACTCTAAACACAATTTTAGATTTACGTGGAACATTGCGATTTTGCATATATGAAGAACTCCAACGCAGTGATAGCTAGACATCCCTAAGTAAGCCGGTGTAGCCTTATAATGATCTTTTAAGAACCTTTAAAAACCCATCAAGGTTTGTCAAGTAACTCAAATACCAACTTTTATCAAACGCAAAAGACTTTAAGAATCTTACAGGATTATCGTAATCGTAAGGATATTACGTTACGCATGCAAAATAATTATTTTATAATC